>JAUUDW010052156.1:0-16630 GCA_032361385.1 Panulirus guttatus
GAGGACTGAGCCTTAGAGGAAAAATCCTCACTTGGCCCCCTTCTCTGTTCCTTCTTTTGGAAAAGTAAAAACTGGAGTGGAGGATTTCCAGCCCCCCGCTCCCTTCTCTTTTAGTCGCCTTTTACGACATGCAGGGAATACATGGGAAGTATATATTCTAATGTATATCTTGCATATGAGGGTAGGGTGGGTTGAATTAACCAAACAGTAAATTTAGCTCTAAAAAGCATTTAAAAGTCTCCATGTGCATTTTATTGTCAGAACCTGAAATAGAACTTTACTATTCATCATAATATATATCTTTTCTTAGTATATTTTTGGCTATTTTTCAGACGTAGCATGTAGCTCAATTTACAAGAAATGTTCATCACTCAATCAGTACCCCTAGTTTTAAAAAACTGTTCTTATAATGTACAAATGTTTCATTTATCTACTGTATCATACTTTATATGTTTAACATCGGATGAAGGCAATAAAAGAATATGCATGAGCCACAATCCTAATAGCATAATTAGTTTCTATATCTCCATCTGATATGTCATTTATGATGACATAACATGACAAGGAAATAAATAAAACAATACCTCATACAGAAAATGTATGACTTGGGTCTTCCATCTCTCAACTTAGCTAACTCTGATCTTAATTGGAGAGGTGTTTACAATGCCTCATGTACATTATCATAAATTACTGAAATGAGTTCTAACCAGCATGGATCAATCATTCTTTAATCTGGAAAACCTAGGAGAGGAAAGGGAGCAGACTGTGACATCAGCAACAGTTAATACATCTACCTTGTTCATGTTATATATCACACTCATTCCTGGTGAAGAAATGAGTGTAATACATGCATATCTAGGTCTTCTAGATATTGGCACTCAAAATCATGCACCTCTTTATAATTTTTAAGTCACTTATACCTTGTCTTGAAAGTATAAACTACAGTATTTTCCTCTTTTGCTTGCTAAACTAGAACTACTTAACTTTTCCTGCCACAATGAATGTATTACCACAAAAAATGTACTAAAAAGCTAAAAACTGGCTACAAAATCACACAAAACACTACACTACATGTAGGCCGGGTTGAGAATGAGGAGTGAGGTCTGACCTACACCACTCTGTAAGCTGCAGGAGTGGGTGGATATGTATGGACATATCACATGCGCGCCATAATTTTAGTCGTTTGGCATAATTCAAAGGCAGGTGAAAAAATGTAAATCAATAAGGAGGTTCCTAGAATTTCATCAGTCTAGAGAGATTTGACTGAAAAAAACAAAACTTTAATAATTAAAGTCTTAAAAAAAGAGGTTTTTATGTCTGAAATAATTTAAAGACAACAATTTCTTTCATTAAAAGTACATATCATACAGATAGTTATCTTCAGTTTTTACAGAACTTTACTCAATCCCTAAATCAGAATAAATATTTTACTTTCATTTTAAGAAAAGTCAAAGATATTGTTTTAAAACAAACTTGCTGAAATAACTTTGCGGAGCCTGAAACTCAGAGTCTGCAAACAGATTTTACGTCAGGGTCTGGTGATCTGCAGCATTGTATATCTCTTCATCATCACCATCATCAGCAGCTAGCGGGAACATTTCCTGATCATCATTATGGGACAAAACCCGGTATTTTCGTGTTGCTCTCCTACGTCGAAGTCTGTAAAAAATATACAAGCAATGACATTTTCAACTTTCAACGTATACAATTTCTTCCCATCCATAATTACAAGTTCTGTATTTGACTGCTACTTCATACACAAGAGCATAATTCATGGATATCAAAATTATGAACATTAACTTCCATAAAGAACCTCTGCATGTTTTAATCTTCCCATAATTTACAGCTCTGTGTTTTATTAAGCTGTGGCTGGGGACAGGGAGCTGTGGTTTCTGTGGATTACACATGACAGCTAAAGAATGCATGTGAGCAGATGCAGCTGTTCTTTGTTTGTTCCTGACGCTACCTCACTAATGGAAAAGGTGATCATATATGAAAAAATATTTTATAAAATTTTCTGGTATAAACACTCTTACAGTAAAGAAATATGTCCTACATCTTTTAGCTTTTACCATACCAGACTGTCGTTCGCTTTGTATGCATGACTATTCTCTCTTATTACGGGAGGACATTGCAGTACTTAATACACTGTTAATACTCCCAAACCTTCAGGGATACTAAATGCATCAAAAATATAGTATATTCTGTTAATTTTTTCATAGATTCACATCCACCAGATGATAACTATGATTAAGTATTGTCATGCAGACCACAAACTAGTGTGATAATTAGTATGGAAAGCTGAGATCTTAAGGGATCTTAAGGCCTATTACCAGAAAAGACTGCAGTAATGGCAAATCAATAACTGTTTTGATAAATACGAGTTATGTGTTTGAGGACAAGTGCTGCAAACTTTGAAAAGCTTCTCAAACAGAAATTTTTTTTTTCACTTTAATATCATTATTGCAGAATTCTGTGGGAAAAGTATGCTTACCTTAAGAGTTTGACGACTATGTAAAGAAGTACAATGGTTCCCACTCCAACAAACACATAAAAGCCACGCAAAACTGCTTCTGAAGATATTCCCTTCGGAGCTGGCACGGGTTTATGATCATCGGAAGGCTCAGTGCCAGTTTTATCTGAGGACATGACAATCTATTTACGATCATCTTATATGTTTTAACTCATTCTCTCTATATTTGTGTAACTCATACTATTTTGGAATAACATGAGGGCATGCTTTAAAGGTAAATAAGGAAGGGTGTAGGTTTGATATCAGAAAATAGATTTCACACAGAGGATTAAAGATATATGGAACTCTCTCCTATATGAAACTGTTCAAGTCCCATCAATGAATTACTTCAAGCATCACCTGGATAATTTCTGAAAGCATCAACCAACATCTAAAGAATTTTGAGCCATGATCATTTAACAAAGATAATGACCAGAAGAGCAATTTGGACATAAAGGTATTTAAACCTGTGCTTAACACTTGTTTAAACCTTAGTTAGTCATCTCAGCTGCTACAGAAGGTTTGGTGAGGTTTTCATTAAGTTTGATTTTTTACTAGTGTTTAACCTACTTTTACAATTACTAACCCAAAATTCCCCTAAAATCTGTAATTCATCACCAGCATCTTACCATCAAAGGATCAAATAATAGGCTTTTCATAAGTTATAAACAATAAACAAACATTGCAGAACAAACCATTTAGTCTCAAAAGGTAGTGTTCATACAAAGCTAAACTGATAATTACCTTCGTGGGTTCAGCTGGGTCTCCCTAAACAACGAATACCACTGAACAGCCCGAAATACAAACAAAAATCATCAATATCATAAAAAATACATACACATATTACAAAGCAAAGGAGACATTCAGAACAAGAGTCTTATACATGCATGAGACATTACTATCGAATGAGATTTGTAAAAATCTAAAAAAGTCTAAGTGCTGCCAGGTAAAACATGTTAACAACAGACTGTGAAGCATCTATCACTATATGAGTAATACGCTCTCACTAATAGTTTGTTATTTCTTCTCGGGTAAGATGAAGCTTATACAGTATCAATGACTGTTTAGCCGTTTCATTTTTCTAATAAGATGTTCTTCCATTTCATAGAAACTTTACTCGCATAACACCCATTTTTCAGAATAAGAAATGTGGTGTTCCATCATCATGATGGAGACAGTGAGGAAAAAATCATAAAAATACATGAAAAAGCAAAAAGCCATAAATTGTTAATGTAAACATAAATTTCATTAGTCTGGTGGGTTTTCTATAGATTACAGGTGTATTTCACCCACTTAAGTTGTGCTATTGTACAGTGCAACCTGGAGTTAAGGAATACTGGGTTCTGTTGATTTCTGTAAGCATTTACACAACATTTACATTATTCCTTGATTTTCTAGGTCCTCTCAACAACTGACAAGACATTTGTAGCAAAAAACAAGGGTCTAATGCGCTGAGAACAAGGAATATTCAAATACCACTTTTTTCCACTTTCATCAAGAAAAACAGCACAGTTGCTACACTAATACTTGTACACATTATACCATGAAATAGTTTTTCCATTTCAGCTTACCTGCAGCATCCTCTCCAGCAGCCTGTGCCTTGTTTTCAGCATCATTCTTGGGTGTTTGTTCATCTTCAGTCTTTACACTATCAGTAACAGGGTTATGGACAGATCCATCTTCACTGTTTTCAGTTATGGATTCAGTCTTTAGAGCACCAACAGCAGATACTTCTTTTGATGGTTTTTCGATTTTGAGTGAAATTTCCCCACTGTCTGTTGATTTTTGACTTACTTCTGCTTGTCGCTTAACCATATGAACATTAGTGCTGCTCAGGCTAATCCCCCAACTTGCGGATGACAGCCGCTCTTTGGCAAAATGTGGTGATTCCTGAGCACCTTGCACACTCGAGGTAATTGTCAAAATTATAAAAACTACAATTGTAAAGAAAAAAGGTCCACACAAAATCTTTGTCTTAGGGGCCCGGCATCCCGCATTGTTAAGACCATTCCTCTCAGGGATGGATGACGTATTGTGATTCATGGTGGAAATCAAAAACTACAAATCAGAACGAACTTAAAAGATATATGTTATTTCGGTGTCTCTGCAGACAAACACATGACGTTGCACCACTCTTGCAAACGTGACTCAAAACGTCACACCTGAAACGTCAGTCGACCGTGTTGTCATTACAAAATTCAGGAAATATACGCTTCTCAGGAAAGTATGCTACACTTGGTTTACTTTAAGTTATTTGCTATCAATTCTATATCAGTATTGGAAAGTTCAAATATTTACAAATACTTCACATAATTTATATTGAATTAACTCATCCTGACAATTTTGTGTTAGTACCATCAGATGGTTCCCCTACATACATCTTTTAAGTTTTGCATGTTAATTCAAAGACTATAAAGATTTGATAGTTTGTAAGAACAAAATATTTAAATAATTGAAATGTATTAATATCCATAAATCATATGAAGTGGGGGGAAATGCACGTGAACACTAACGATTATGTTTTTCGTAATAGCACGTTGTATCCGGAGTAAATCTACACGAACAGTATTTATGTCAAGAATTTACCATTAACTGTATTAGTAAAAAGAAAAATCGCTGTTCCATTGGAAACTAACTTCTGAAGATCGAAAAGGGTTGGTAAGCCAAATCTAACTAGCAAGGGAGAGAGACTCGAGAGAAATCTCCGTGCTAACATGCGAGAGAGACAGAGAAAGAAAGAGGGAGGTAATAAGATCAGGTCGCTTGGAACATACAATGCCCACCCAACCAACGAATACTAAACCGTTATAAACACCTTTTCACCAAGACACTGCCCATCCCACAGAGATATCCAAAATTAACACGACTTCGGACCTAATTCAGGGACTTGAAATACCTAATGGAGAAAAACTAACTCAAAGGAAGGCATAGAACAGCATACAAGTTCTCAACGATAATAACAAGATGCTCGCGAGCTTTCCCGTGTTCAGATCCAAGTTTCAAATGATTTCAATTTATTGTGTGAATGATCATCACATACTATTTTCATCATCCATCTCTGGGTGTCCCCGGACGTGACCATCTGGAAATGGCACACAGCGAGCGATAATTCATCGTAAATGTGTTGCTATCCCGTCTGCAGCTGCTGACTTTGCCTGAGCCAGCGCGTCGCCGCTCCGTCGCCACCATCAGCACATTTTCTGCTTAGGATACGACGGCTGACGGCCAACCAACGCGATGGTGATGACTAGTCAGAGACAGAGCTGGGAATTATCTTTTGACAGACTGCACTGAAAGGATGGGTCAAACCTTTCGTCATCGAAAGAACTTTAGGTAGTCAGTAATTGTGGCAGTGTTACGTTCAGGTGTATTTAGACTCTTTAAGAAATGAATGTTTCGCAAATTTGTTATATATTAGAAAAAGACGTCATGTTGTTACACATGGGGCATTACAAATACCGAAAGAAGTAAATATAAAAATGGGGTCCTGGTATGGGTATTGAATAGTATCCAAATTAAAAGTTGGAGTCGTTCACGAAGTATTTGCAGACACTGACAGGATCATTTTGAATACTGAAAATGAAAAGCTGACAAAGAAGGAAAAAGTAAAATAGAATAAGACAGTTACTCATTTATTCGAACCCGTGTGAGTCCGGCCCCTGCCTGATTGGTACGTGCTAACCACTGCACCTCGAAGGCCCGTGTGTGTGTGTACAAAGAAGAATTGACAATTGTTACATATGTTGAAGGTTGTTATGAGACTAGTGCCAAGCTCTTCCTTAGTAACCCAGAGCCAATTTAGTGGCTCCACTGAAATAACTTAGGGATTTGAATGAATAGCCTATTAATGGATACTTTGAAATTAGTTAAAGTGATTTAGAACAGGAGAGTGCGTTTTTTTACATAAACTTTTTCCATACTTAGGAAGATATACAATCATGAACATTCATAAAAAGTAGGGTGCAAGTAAGTGCAATACCATTGCAATCTAACCTAACCTACGAAAACACCTTAAACAGGAGCCCAGACTTACTTTAGTGTTCAGTATCATACTCGAAACATACCAGATATTGTAGTCATGCTCCTTATGCCGTACAAGTTCCATCCATATGTAAGAAGTAAAAACAGCATATATTAGGTCACCTAGCAAACACAATTCCCAGCAAGTTAATACAAATTACAATTATAGTTACATATTATTTTATTGACATCGAATGTAACGCAGATTTTTCTTGCTACGAGAAATTATGCGAGGCTTTCATAGATTCTGTTAATATCGGTAGGTGTCTCTTTTACTCCACACTTTTCCCTAACACCATAGTCCTATATGCTATAATTATCTATAAATGGGTACAGTGTAATTCTCGAAATCACGTTCAGTTAGCCTTAATTACATTTACTGAGTTTAAAGAGTTTATCGATAGGAATTTATTTCGAAACCTTAAGTTATTGCTGTGGTGCCCCTAAATCGGTACGCTACCGAAATCACAATTACTGATCACATATACATCATTATCGATGTATAAGATTATATTTTCTTAATTATTGTTAATATAATTATTAGTAGTATTATTAGTCATCAGATAAGGTAATACTTTACAGGTCATCATTCTATATATCATCCTATTGCTTGATTAGTGAAACAAATGAATCGATTATCGTATTTGATTAATAAAGTATAAATAGTTTGCAATGTGGAAGAAACCGAAAAGCTAAAAGTATATTTGCCAGTGAGCGGCTGCCATGCGTTCCTGGAAGCCTGGCTGGTGTCGTCGTTCCCAGTGCAAGACGAGGCTTCACGGCGGTTGTTGTGGATTGAAACGTTTTGACATCATGGTAAATGATCTTGTCAGCAGAGCATATTTTTCGATTAGCTTACAGAGATGAAACTACTTTTTGTTTGCATAGCCATCACTCATGGAATATGTTTAGTTCGGCAATTAGACATTAATTAATTTTGTACTGGTGTTGCTGTATCAAACATTGGAGTATATTTCTGCTTCAGTCTCACTCATTCTCTCACTATCGACAATCTTGACGCATGAGAGTGTGTTATACACACACTAGATACTGAAACTGCTGGGTTGGACTAAAGAATGATGTGACACCTTATTGTTGTTATATTTTGATGAGTTAGGTTTAGTTAGGCAAGGTTTGTTAGGGGCTTCCTCAATACTTGGTGATAGAGTATTATTAGTTATTTGCCGACTAGTTGGTTGTGATCTTGCAAAGTTACTTTTCAACATTTTTACACCTTTCTGTGTTGTAGGTAAGATATGCTTGAGTTATATTCGTATAGGGCAGAGCAAGGGGGGGGGGGATGCCTCTGGAATGGGATTTGCTAAAGTTATTTGGTTCGATTTTTAACCCAACAGGTTTTCCAGATGGTAATTTATCAGTTTACCTTTGCCTTAGAATTATGTATAAATAGTGTGATTATTTTTTTCCCTGCAATGATGGCGAATATTTTAATGAATATAGCAAAGAGTTGCAGAGCATGGTTTGGAACACTATAGTTTATTTTGCATTATTAGGTAAGGTGATTGTGGCAAGGTATATAAATAACAAGGTAAATGTGGAGTTAGTGTAAATGTAATTGAAACAGTTGTAGAATGTGTGAAAATCGCTCTTAACCTACCCTAGCTGTTGAAATTTATTTTATTTTTCAGTATTCTAGTTAAGATATGCCAGTCATATCCATGACTGTGCAGCAAACAAGTAATATACTAAAGCAGCCAGACACACTACTGCCCAAATTTCCCACAAGCAGCCATTCTATGTAATCTCTTAACATTAAACCCTTATGTGTGGTTAAATAATTTTTTTCCAAAATCTTTAAACCCTTATGTATGGTCAAATAATTTTTTTCTGAAATATTCTCTGCCTGTTTAGAGATTGGCAAATACAGCAAAGTGCAGTATGTGCTGGTGCTGCCAGCATCCAACAGCTGGATGTTACATGAGTGAGAAAAGCAGTGTAAACTGCTTACATATGTACAGAAGTGATTAACTGTTGAGAGGGCTAATAATGTTGGGCTGGACCAGTGTCAAAAATGACAGTCAGAAAATGTAGGATGATGTAGTAGGGGACTTGGGAAGATGGTTGGCCAGGCTAAGGAAACTGTTGTGGCATTTGACAAGGTAGGATGAGGTAGAAGGGTGCTTGGACAAACAAGTGCTGCCAGGATTGGCACCGGTTCAGCTACAAAGTAGTGAGAAGCCATTTAGTGACCATGAGAGCAGTGTTAAGGGAAGGATGCATAAGCAAAGTGTACAAGTTTAATGGACATAGCATGTCATATACCTGTCCCTACGTTTGGTCTTTAAATTGGAAAGAGAAAACAGTGCACAGGAGTCGCTGGAGTGGAAATTTGCATGTCTTTGTGATAATACTCGCCCTCCCTCCTTGTCTCTCTTTCTCTCTTAATACTCTTTACGATAATGATATCAGACATTGGCAGTGTAGTAAAGGAATGCATAGTAAGGAGCTTTGCTGATGGCACCAGAGTAAGCAAAATTACAGAATCAGAAAAGAAAGTTATCAAAATTTGATGCACAAAGACTTGCACACAATAGATAAATGGTTAGAAGTGAACCTGTTGGGATTTTATGAAGACAATTTGGTGGAAATAAGTAAGAATACATTTGTGGTATCTCATAAAGGACCAACAAAAAAAAGATAGGAGGAACAATTGTAAAAGATTTAGATGTCATCATAAATGAGAAACTAGAATTAAGAGGACATAGTAATGAGCCAAGTAATAAGTAGTATGATTCTGAGAACTTTCATTATGAAAGTTAGAAACCTGGTAATGAAAATGATTAATGTGTAGGTTTCTTTAAGAAGCAAAATTGAATACTGCTGTGTTGTATAGTCACCAATGAAATAAATAGAATAAACTAGATTGAATTAGAAGCACTCCTCAAACAAAATTGAAAGGATGGAACATATAGAGTACCATGAGAATTCGAAAGAACTGTAACCATATAGCCTAGAAAGAAAAAAAGGAGATATGATAATCTATGCCTGGCAGCAAATTGAAGGTAGAAAAGAAAGCATTTTAAACCTGAAAGCCTCTCAACAAGGAAGATGCAGAGTTACTGATGCTTCAGGTATACCTTGGAACATATGAAAATGAATCAGACAAAAATATATGACAGTTCAACCAGGAAATTAGAATAACTATTTAGTATAGTGCCATGAGAAATCAGAAACGTGCATGGAATATCTACAGAAATATTTAAAAGAGTACTTGACATTTAGTTGAAATCAATTCCAAATGAACCACAAATAGATAAATATTCAATGCAGGTGGCAGCTGAGAAGAGCAGTAATATTCAAGCAAAATTCATCATAAGTACTTTTGAATAGGTTCCCCTTCTCCCATCATCACTCTCCTTTTTCTCTCTCATGGGTTCTCCCAGTTTCTCTACCTCTCCCTCCCTCTTTCTTTCCCTCTCACTCCTCTCCCCCTTTCCCATTCTCTCTCTCTCTCTCTCTCTCTCTCTCTCTCTCTCTCTCTCTCAGAAATGAAAATAATGAAGATAGAAAAGCCAGAAAAATCAGTGAAAGAAATCTAATTTTGAGAGGTATTTACTGCTCTGTTGGGTTAAGATGTGCACCTGTATTTAGATTGGATACATGTAATGGCAGTTGGAAGTCGTATTACTGATGGTATTGATATAAGTTGTGTTGCTGAATTTGCAAAACTCTCTACCACTCAGTAGCTTTAGATTAGCTCTTCCAACACACAAGATGACTAAGCTTTTAGCACATAACAACCCCATCAGTCTGCAGGCAAACATCGTGCTTGACAGTGCTGCCTCTCAAGTTTGCCTTTGTGGCTTGTTGAAATAAGAAGTAAAATGAAACATGGTTTTGAAAGTACTTTGTATTTGTGGCTGTGATAAATCATATATATTCTTGTATTCCAAGAATTTCCAGCATCATGAAATCGTAATTTTCAGTCATGGATATTATTTTTATGATTTTTGATGGAAAAAATGACCCAGCAAGTTTTCTGAAATATGGCACAACAGACAATGGATGAATTGAAGCACTCAGATCATTACTGGGAGAGGCCAGAGTTCTTTAGTTTTGGTTCACTCCCTAAGTGTCACTGTCATTATGCTTATGATGCAGACATCAAGCATGAGGTATGTTGGTTTGGAAAAGAAAAGATCCTCTGATGACTGTGCACAGTATTGATGCCATGCCCTATAGGTATTATATTCTTTATCTTGTATACCATACCGTGCAGGCCAAGTAGGATGATGCCAACTGGGTTTGCAAGGGGTTAATATTCTAAGCTTGTTGGGGCAGTGTTAAACAAGACCTTATTAGAATTATTCCCATTAAAAATCTTACTTTGTTATCATTAGGATGTCAGGAAAAGAATAAAATGGAAAGTATTATACTATAATGGTTTTTCATATAACAGTTTTGTAACCTGCAATGCAGCATGGTTATTCAGGGTGAAGTAAAAAACTGGTCACAGAGTGAAGCCTGGCTCTCTTGGGAGCTGGGTGGGATAACACGCCCAACCCCCTCGGCTCAGTGCTGAGGTCCCTCACCACCGGCGAGCGGAGCCTGGCTCTCGTGGGAGCTGGGTGGGATAACACGCCCAACCCCCTCGGCTCAGTGCTGAGGTCCCTCACCACCGGCGAGCGGAACCTGGCTCTCGTGGAAGCTGGGTGGGATAACACGCCCAACCCTTTCGGCTCAGTGCTGAGGTCCCTTGCCACTGGCGGGCCGCCCGAAGGCATAGGGCCTGTTCCTCCTGAGGTAGAGAGGTAAATGTTTGAAAATTAAAAAAAAGTAAAAAATGGTTGAAAACATTGTTTCAAAAATATCTAAAACATTTGTTTTAAGTTGAATGGCAAAAGATGCAATTTTCTTCAAGTTATAAGCCAGAATAAGTTCAAACTTAATCCGTATTATAAGTGGCATAATTAAGGCAAAATCCAAGCTAAGAATTAGGAATTTTATGCTACACAGTGATATAAAGATGATATGAAGTGAATTTTATGCTACACAGTGATATAAAGATGATATGAAGTGAACTTGTAAATACTACCAGGTGTCATGCTGATTTTTTTTTGTCATTTGCATAGCTTTGTTGTTCGTACATTGCCCATCCATCTGTATGTCACTGGGAGTCTTCCTTTAACCTGCAACTTAACTTTGGTCATAACTTGAAAAGTCTTAATCAGGTATTCATGTAACTTTGTACAACTGCTGCCCATCATCTAAAGTATTATATGGCATAAGACTCAAAGTTAGTGTGGATTTTGCTTGTGTTTAAGACTCAAAGTTAGTTTGGATTGTGCTTGTGTTAGGCTCTTTATAAAAAGCTTTAACCTGGAACTTGAAAAAAATTGTGTCATTGGCTAAGGAACTAATACAGATGTTTTTGACATATTCAACACAATATTTTTGTCAATTCTAATTTCAGTCCCAGTAACTGTTGCTCTACAGGCTACATAGTCGTTCCATGGAAATCCTTTCTTTTTGTAAACTCAAGTTTATGTGTGTGGATTTTGTTGCTATGCATTGTGTCTTTTTACACCTCTGACATATTCCTTGTGGGAACTCTCCCATAGGGTGGGGTTACTGCAGAAAAGTCTGCAAGCTGCCCTATGCAAACACATTTCCCAAACATGCTCCATCACTCCCTCTCCTTTTTGGGTCCTTTCATTAATCTGTTCTCTTACTTTCCCCTCTCAGGATACTGCTGTCATCTTCTCAGTGTTTTCTTTTACATTGTCCCTATGTATTTTCTTTACCAATTTATCACCATGCATCCTCTCCGTATGACTAAACCATTTCATATACGAACTACAGTACTTACCTCACTCGCACACTGCATCCCACGTGGTATACACAGGGACGACTTGCTGTCCGTGGACTGAGCCAGGGCATATGAAGCAGCCGAGGGAAACCACACAAGAGTTCTGTGGGGCCTGGTTGTAGATAGGGGGCTGTGGTTTTGGTGCATTACTCATGAAATTTAGAGAATGGATATGGATGAATGAGGTCTTTTCTTTGTCTCTTCCTGGTGCTTTCTTGCTAACATGGGAAATGGAAAACAAGTATAAAAAGAAAAAACATAAAACAAATGTATTGATAATGCAGAGGGAGGTGTCCCACCTGATGCTAGATAGATAGAATGTACTGATGATATTGTCATCTAAGGGAAATCTCTGCACAGTGTACAGGAAGCCTTGGAGGTGATGATTAGGAAATGTGACGAAGTAGGAATGGTGATATTCAATTTGAAAACTAAAGCCATGTATCATGGGAGAATGCTTCCTGAGGCAATGCTAAAGTTTGGTGACTATGAATTACATTGGATGAAAAAGTTTAGGAATTTGGGTATAATATTTGACAATGGAAGGACAATGCATGATGAGGAGTCAGAGAAAATGTGCTGGATTTTAGAGTGTTTGACATATATCTTATGGTGCCTCTACTAGAGTTCATATTCTGTATGGATTAAGTCATTAGTTGTTTATGCTTCTCTGGGTTTGGCAATATTTACAAAACCCAGAGAAATAGCCCTAGAAGTAATTCAGAATAATGTACATAGGATAAATTTTAATGTGCCAAGTTGGACTATCTGTGATAAGTCAAGAAGAGAAGTTGGAGTAGAGAAACTAGGGAGCACGATCAGGCAAAGAAATGTGATATTAGGTTGTAGAATACTTAGAAATTAGAGGTTTGATGATGCTTTGTATGAAAGAAAATGTTTTAGAATTATGGTCATTGTTTTTCATTCATATCATCCTTTTTTTTAGTATTGATTAGTGCAGTAACCTTGTCTTTCTTAATAGATTGGGGATATTCTCCTTCCACCTTCTCCTAACTGGTTTATTGGTGATGCCATAGACAGTCGCACTGAAGATGGTCTACTGGTAACTGCAGCTTTCAAGACCATTGTTGTATACCATGTGACAGCAGAAGAAAGATTACCAAAGATACTAAAGGTCTGTACAAGTTTCTTAGTTTTCTTTCAAATTTGTTTGGTGTGACTTGCAGCTTTTTAGATTGGTGCATGTAGTTTTTTTGCTGCTGTTACTTGATAAGATCAGAAAAACCTTTTGAAAATACCACTAGAGTCTGTTTTGTATGCTAAAACGTTCTAAATTCATTGTGATTTTTGTAGATTATTTCAGCGAAATTGCATGTGATGAAGCCCTGAATCATGGAACTTGGTATTCATAAAGAAATGCAAAATTTCACTACCATGAGTGCTAAATATCCTCTAGAAAAAGTCTAGATTTTAGCATCATTCCTGAGGATCTGAAACAGACTCACATTGCTCCATCCCAAAGATAGAAGCAGAGCAGTGACAAAAGGTTTTCGGCCTATAGCATTAGCATCACTTATTATTTAACTTTGTTGGTTGGTTGTTTGGGCTTTAGGCATATCAACTTCCAGGGTCATTAAGGCCGTCAATGTCAAGCTATATCCACCAACCGAAAAATCTTTCTCACCTTCTTCAGGTGTTAAAGATAAATGTAAGACCACATTCACTCTAACAATGCATGTGTGAGTGAACAGTCTACATAACCCAGGACAAATTGGTGTCAGTTGCATCTCTCAGTTGGTTGAACACTATGGTAGGAATGTTGAGGGTCTGGAAAACAAAGAAAATGCTAATGTGATCTACACAGATTTTGCAAGAGCATTTAACATATGTGACCATGGTGTCATAGGACATAAAATGTGAAAGATGGGAATAACTGCAAAAATTGTGAGATGCATATACAAGTTTTTAACTAACAAATCACATTACATAGTTGTGAACCAAACCATCTCTGGCACCTCCATGGTAAAAGGCTGCTCCTCATGGAGCTATACTTAGACCCCTTCCTGCTGCTCATTCTTATATCTGACTTTCACTCAACATGAGCCACGGTTTCATATCATCCATTGCAGATGAAATAAGAATAGGTATGAAAATCATATCAATAGAAGATGCTGAAAGGTTACAAAGAGACATGAACAAAGTCTTTAACTGGGCCACTGAGAACATGCTTTTCATTGAATATAAGATCTAACTCCTCTGGTGTATGGAAAATGAAGAAAAATAAAAAAAATACAAAATACTGGACAGACACAGAGACACTATCATAAACCAGTTGAATAATATGAAAGACCTTGGATTAATAATGTTTAATGACATAACCCTCAGTGAGTATAACCTAACAGCAGTTGCCTCATGCAGGAGGGTTGAAGGCTAGATCATGCCTGCCTTCAAGACGAAGGAAGAAAAACCTTTGATATTATTCAAAGTGCTGATTCTTTCATGAATTGAATATTGTTGTGCTCTAATATCACTGTACAATGTGGGCAAAATTTCAGAAATAGAGTGTTCATAGCTCTTTCAAAGCCCACATTAATGTGGTAAAGGAACTTAATTATAGGGACTGGCTGAAATTTCTGAGGCTGTACTCCATAGAGTGCAGACAGGAGAGGTATATCATCATCTTTCCCTTGAAAACCCTTGACAGTATGGTTTTCAACTTACATTCTGAAGTAACATCCTGCTTGGGACTGCTTTGTGAAAGGGACCACAATCTGCAAATTGTGAGCTCTGAGCAGTTGGTAGAAGAAAGGTTGGTGTTATCATGGTGGTTGTTGTTGATATGACAATGGTGAACCCATTCAGTGAGCGAATGGCTGTGAACACCTTAGACACATTTGCAAAGGGTGAGTGAAGGCTGTTGCCTCCTCATCAAATTGTAAGGGTAGGAAGATCCTGGACCTTATGTTACCAGGGAATATATCTTATGCTTGTGGGAAACTTCCTTTGAGAGAAAAAGAAGATTTTTCAGTTTTCAAAACATAAATTTCCCATTTTATTCTCTAATTTGCATGAAAATTGGGTTGAGAAATCTTACCCGAGAATAAAGCCCATTGTCCACAGTTGAATGCAAACTGCATGTCTTTATATTGTCCTTTGTGCCATATGTATCCCATTTTATTTTTGGCTCCAAGCATCCTGCTAGTTTACAGCTTTTCTGTGCTCCAGATCCATCAGTGAAAATGAGTCCTTTTTTTTTGTAAGTGCCTGTGTTAAAATGATTTTTGTTGTTATTTCCTTATTTTTTCTTGGGAGTTTTTGTTTTATTGAGTTATGGAAGTGACAACAGTATAAGCTATGAAACACATCCATATTCTTTATGATTAAGGAATATTTGATTTAAGCAAAGTAGTTTCTACAAAACTTTTTTGAAATGCTGGTTTTGAATGTAAGGAGGACTTATGGAAATAGAAAATGGGAAGGATTTGTTTCATAAACAAAGAATTAGTGCCTAATATATTTTTACAGTGGTATACCTTTTTGGTTCTGTTTGTGTGTTAGAACATAAGCAGAATGTTAGTGATGTTGTGAATATAAGGAATGGAGGAGATGGGATGTTTAGAAAAGACTCTCGCAAGGGATATTGTGTATTAAGTAAGAAAAATTTCAAAAGATAGCTGAAATTGTGACTACTGCCTTTTAATATTTAAATTATAGTCCATAAATAAACTTATTTGGGTCTTTCTGTAGTTTTAAATAGTTTCTATGTAAGTAAGAAATCACCTTTGATAGGGCTGTACAGTATCATCGTCATTTGACAGAACAGGAGTAGTTTTGTTGAGTACCTTCCCATTCCAAAGGAGCCCTTCATTTCCCTGCTCCAGTTTGAAGTTTAGTATCAAAGTTGCAGGAGCCCCATGACTGGGGTCCTCAGGTTATGTAATATTTAGAATATCCTTATTTGCATTGTCAGTAATACAGAATCGATAATTCATTTCAGGTGATCCCGTACAATAATGAGAAAGTCTTGTCATTACGTCTTCATCGTAGAGTATCAGATCCAGACTATGGACACACAGTAGCATGTATTGGTGATACATCAAGTGTAAGACTGTGCAGTCTACATACTGGTGATGTCATAGCACAACATCAGGAACATCAAGTAAGTTAAAGCTTAATAACACACACACACACATGTGTGCCTTCAATGGACGAACCAGGGCATGTGAAGCGTCTGTGGTAAACCATGGAAAGGTCTGTGGGGCCTGGATGTGGATAGGGAGCTGTGGTTTCAGTGCATTACACATGAC
>JAUUDW010052376.1:0-10773 GCA_032361385.1 Panulirus guttatus
TTCTACAAATAAATAAACTGGGATATGGCAAGCCAGTACTGTGCAGAGACCATTAACATTACAGAAACTCACAAGAAATAAGGTACTTTTATGACAAAAATGCTCTTCTGAAGTGTATTTACCAAAATTCAGTTTTATTTTTTGTTCCTCAAGCTGCACTGGGGGAGGATAGGGTTGTGAGGTTGCCTGGTGTTGTACAGAATGAGGAAACTATAATCTAGATAAATTAAATCATTACTGTCAAATGAAGATGAAATCTAAACTTAATTTCATTATGACTACCCAGTTTTCTTATGTTATTTCAGGCTCATTCTTGGGAAAACATCAAACCATCCAGAAGTCCAACAGTAGGCAAGTGACGTATATGTTCTGTAAAACACACCATTTACATGAATAGCTAAACACTAATTACCTGAATTTGTCATGACACTATTCCTTACATATCAATGTATGAGCTAGTATACAGGCATCTTATATGATTTTCACACACTCACAGCATACAACATTAATCAAAAATATTTAAACTCATGTGATATACTTTTAAGCTGTCCCCCAATCAAGAATCAACTTAATCTTATTACCATAGTGAAAAATTCTCTGCAATAAGCCTTGCTCTTTGCACTGACTTATAATGTACAAAAAAGAAGAAAAAAAAAATGCAAGCAAGGCTTACCAACTGCAAATCGACGGCCGGATCGAGGCTTGTAGTAAACAGGGTCAAGGGCCACACTCCGCACAGGAGCATCCATCACAATGTTATGTGAGTTCTCTGTTGTGTATAGTCCCTGGATGACAACCTGATGAAGCAGAAAAAATTCATTACTTCTATTTACTTTATTTTATTATCTTTAATTGCTTCCCTTTACATGGGGTGAATCAAGTGCAAATTTCACTGTAATATAATTTCTGGTTATTCTAACTCCAGGCACCCACTCTGTGTAAATACTAATCAGAATCTAATACAGTTATTGCTGTTGTCATTTGTTCTCTCACTCCCATAAAGTCTTTCTGTCTTACCCTTTGTCTCTAAGGTGCCTGCTTCCATTCTGCAAACTCATTCTTTACTATCAACTATACCTTATCTGTTCTTTCCACTTGTTCATACCCCCTCTACTCTCTGTTCTCAGCTGCTATTCATTGTTCTTCTAAAAATTCATCTGTTTATGATAATATCCTATTTCCATTTCAATCGAGTGCATCAGGTACAAATAATATAACTGAAGCAGAAGATAAATAATGATTACAAAAAAGTAGCATACTGGTAAGGAACAAGGAACTCTCAAATTAAGAACAGGAAATATGAAGTTACTGATGTAAAAATTTGATTTTCTGAAAACCACAGCTGGGTACCTCTTGCCAAAAACTGCCAGTGATGAGAATGGGTGATGTAGCCATGTTATCACAATGGTGCACTAGTACTCTACAATAACTCATGTACATAATATATAAGGTTCAAGAATCACTTTGACAATACTGCCAATGGCAAGCAGTAGAGATATTCTGTTATGAAGGAAACTCAGTGACTGGAAACAAGCTTCACCTGTCACAGCAACTACTATTTTTTTCTTTTCACCTAAATTCCTTTCAGCTTTCGAGAGGTAGCACCATCAACAAATGAAGTGGCCTCACTTGCACACGTCTAATCTCTGCCTATCACATATGATGTTCCAATACTAAAGCACAATATCCACAGCCAAGCCTCACAGACCATTCCATGGTTTATTTTCATTGCTTCATCTACTACGTTTCAGCCTACTGACTTCATAACACCCCTTATACGTAATTTTGATCCAATTCATGCTACCTCTTAAAAGTTCAGGCCCTAATATCCCAAAGCCTCCTTCACTCCATCCTTCTACCACCCTCTCAGTCTCTACCTTCCCCCTGCTACCTCCACTTCTGACACAAATATTGTCTCAGTAAATGTCTCTCCAGTTGGCCCTCTTGATTAGACCGTGCTTTGTATCACAAATCCCACTCACAGTCATTTTTTGTATGATCAACATGTCAAACCTCATATCATCCTACGGCACTTCATTTCCATTATATCCATCCTCTTCCTTTCCTCTGCATTCAAGACCCATACAAAACTGTCAATACAACTATAGTTTGAAATATATCCAACTTTGTCCGTTCTGACACTGACCTTTCCTTCCTGTTTCATCTCATTACTGGTAAAGTACATAATCATGCCCAAATTGTTTATCAGATACGGATATATATGAATCAAAGGCTGTACCCGGTTATCAAATCTAACATTAACCCTCTCATGATGACAGTCCTCTAGGTGTTATCTCCAACAGAATGAGGATTTCAAACAATATGAGGCATACACAAAAGGTTTTATAAGTCATTTAAACAACCTCAGCAATGCAGTGCCACAGAGACATTCAAATCTTAGCACATTACTAAGGCCTTTAAATCTTCAAGCACCAAAACCATTTAATTAGAGCATGTAACTGACAATCTAACTCAATTCCCTGTGCTTGAAGCTTGAATCTTCCTCTATTATCTTAATCAGAATTACTCTTCATGGCTCCCTGATATATGTAAAATATGATGGCTTGCTCTGTTTTCCTCAATTGATTCACATATACTCTCATTTGTTTACATTGCATAGCAAGGTGATATTTCTGCATGCTGCTAGAGTTGGGATGATGTATGGCATTTATACATGTCTCTATTCAGCAAAAGAAGCATGTGATCCTTCAAACATGGGTGTAAAAATTAGGCCTTTAACTGCTGCAAAGAATGTCCATACCAGTGTCCAAATACTTTAGGGAAATCATCCTTAAAGGGTTAATAAAAGTAGAGTTACAGACAGTACCTAAACGTGGATAACTTTGAAGCACTGCACAATGTACAATGAAAGGCAACATCATAACAATGAAAGTATATTTCCACTGGAACTCATTTCTTCAATAAAAATATACCTGAACTTTCATACTTACCTGATGGTGTTGGAAATAATCAAAAGGTGAAATAAAAGGCACTTTTTCTTTCCACCAGCATAACTACTTGTTTAATTCCTTACCTTACGATCATGTGAACAAGAAGCAATGTAGTCTCCATTTCCATCCATATCTAACATTGTGACAGGGTTAGTATGTGAAGAAAATTCCTTCACTTTGTTGCCTTGGTGGTCAAGTACATGAATGCGTCCCCAGTTGGTTCCAATGATGATCAGCTGTAATGTGAGTTTCTTTAATAACAATGATGAACTTTGTAACTAATTAAAACTTTAAACTCAGATCTAACATAACATGTATCAGTCAAATCAACTGCCTGTATATAAACCTTCCCCCATGGAACAGGAGGCTAACTCATACAGAACATACAATTCATTACGTAATCATTCATCCATCTTTGGACGATTTCTAAATTTATCCTGACACACTCAAATGTAGCTCATTAATAAATCTCCCAATATTTCAACATTACATCATAACTGCATCTTGCCAAAAGTCTGTTAAATCGAAAGTAACCATTTTCTGATACAATATACAACATACAGTAAAACAATATACAGTTCACACGCTTTCTGTTAACTCCTCTATCACTTGATACCATTTTGAATTATAAGGACAGCAAAATTATGTAATAAATAAAGTCACAATTCTTTGTATACAACCTGACTGCACAATATCTTGAGGAAGACTGAGATTGAAACAAAGCGAGTATACACCACACTACCAAAAACAAATGCAATATGAAATGTGCATGGTACGGCATTTGAGATCTTTTAATTTTTTGATTTTTCCAGTTATTTTTTATTAATGCATTATTATTTGCCCGGTCCATCGAATCCGAAATCTGTTATATTGGGGTCCGTTAAATCAAGGGATTACTGTATGTGTCAAAATATGTGAGAACTGTGGTATTTCAATAAAGACCTGCACAGATTACTCTGTTTCACTAACAGTAAAGATGATCTATATAGAGACAGATCACACATATGAATACGCTGCTCCTCACCTTGGAGTTTGCAGCAATACAGGAGGCCCCATCTCTCTTTAGTATTTCCCTCAAGTCTCCTGAGATCCTCTCATATTTCAGCTTTGGTTCCTCCTCTTCCTCCGAGTCTTCATCTTCAGAATCTCCTTCCTCCTCTGTTTCCTTTTCTACCTCCTCCTTCTTTAGCTCATTCTTTTTCGCTGCTTCTGCTGCTGATGCAACAGAGGTTTCCATTCTTTGGCTAAAAGGAGAGAGAAAGACTAATAAAGGACTCTGAAATAATACAAGAACAACACTAAACACCTAAACAACACTATAATTCACTCAATAACAGCTAAACCATTCACTGCATCCAATGAGAAGCTCCCATAAGAAGCTAGTTACCCAGTGTAAAGTCTTAATGATAACATTCATCTCTCAATATCATATACACTGCATGCCTTTTCCCACTTTCAGAACTGAATGATGTATATATAACCTTCCTGAAAAAATCCTGATTATTACATTAGCACAATTTCTAGAGTTGGAAATACTTGCAATTTACACTGAAGAATCCTTCAGATTGGATTGGGCATCGTGTAAATAAAGCTGACACCATTTCCTTACATACTGAAAGAAGTAATCATAAGAAGAGATGCCTAGACAACAACTAGGGTGCAAAAGTATCTACTCATGACTTAGATCAAACAGAAAATGGATGTGAGAATGGAGGAACAAAGAAATGGAAAATATAAATATCTTAAATGACAGAGCCGTTAAAAGGTGTTTCTGCAATAGTTCAGCAGCAACAAAGTCTCTGTTGTTATATTCTAATTCCTAGCCAGATCTCTACATCCCTTTGCTGACTTAAATTTTCATTTACGTGAAATAATACAATAAATGCCATACCTCAGTCTGTAAACAAAGCGTAGTTGTTATACAATACTGCTCATCAATTCAAAATGACATTAGTCAAGAATATTTCTTTTTGTTAATGTGCTAAATTGGAACTTTACTCTCTCTTCTATTAAACAAGTTAATGAATTCATAATGGTGCAAGAAAAGTAGATAAAAAATTTATCATTCATCTACAAGCAAATGAGAAAACCAGTCGTAAAGCAATTCACGTGCCTTTGGCCATTCACTACACAAATGGTACCAATATTTACGGCTATCAAAACACTTTTTGGGGTCAAATAATGTAACAACTTACTATGAACACAACTCCTGCAGGATTAATAGACACGGGGTAATAAATCCCTTAAAATACGACTCCCTCCTTGCCTATGCAATCTCCTCCTCCTCCTCCTCTGTCACCTGAAATTTGTAAACAAAAGGTCGCGTTCCAGTCCAAAAAAAGATTCCGAATTCAGATTCCTGGAACGCGGAAAAGGGATTTGCTATGCGTCCGCACCCAATCCCAGGAATTGTTAATAATTTTCTCATATATGTACACAAGCAATGAATATTTTCCTTTTTTTTTCACTCCAGGTGGTATATATTTTCCCTTCCGCCTCTGGCAGAATATGAGTAAGCCACATGTTGTGGTCTGGTACTTTACCTCATGATTATGTGGCTTACCAATGGCTAATTGCTTTGTTCCTACTTCGTTAAATACAGGATTGGTAGTTAAGGCTTATCTCAAGAAAGGGATCACCCCTAAACAACAGTCGTCTCAAAACCAGACAGTTGATATCATAATGAAACTATTTACGAGTTAGATGCACTGGCACATTGGCTTTATGCTAATATGAAAAGGAAAGGCTTATTTGACCTGGATTCTCAGCCGAATAGCCATTAGCTATTTAAACTACTTTACTGGTCAAATAACTACTAGTTATTTAAGTGGGACCGTGCCGAAAAGCCATCAGCCATCATCTTGCCTGTTACGGTGAAAGATTTTACAAGGGATTTTGATATTTATATTTATGCCTTATAACACCATGTGAATATTTATGAATTTACTGTACTTGTGTATTTTACCAAATCTGACTATAGTAATTTTATATTGGCAATATGTCTTTAATAATTGATATCTTAATGAACACGCCGTCTGTATTCGTTAGGGCTGTGAACAAACGCAAAATACTTCATAATTCTGAGGAACACAAGTCATCATTGTCGCCATTGCCATCCACGGTATGGCAATAGTACAAGAGGAGAAATCTACAACTCGTTAATATAATAACACCAACAATGTTTGGTTTCATTAGTTGCTTTTTTTTTCTTTTCTTTCTAGAGAGTTCAATTTTGTGCATTTACAAAAGAAACACATCACCAGGCCATTATAAACCTACTCTTGTCTTTATTCATATAAGTACTGTGGGTGGAATTGAGGTCTATTAAGTCTATAACACCATTGATATGGATTTTGTTAATAATGGTAATGATATGATCAAGTCTGGCAAAGTCAAGAATTACTCTTACTTTCCCATAATGGAGGGGTTTATGGAGTTGTTGAAAAAAAATGGATGGAAAAGATAGAGCATTAAAAAATTAATATAGTTTAAAATACAAAGATGTCTGTAAACTGATAACCTGTCCCTGATATCCTACTTTCTTGTAGTAGCTGTCAACTGACAGCCTCTCTGAGATTCCAGGTCATTACATTATTAATCAACTTCTCAGTTTGAATTCACTTGCCAGAACACTGTCTTCAAGGTATCCACTGCTTCTAATATTAATAGTTGAGTAAGTTTAATAAATCTGAGGTAATCAAAGACCCATTACAAGGTTTTTCATTTCTTTACTAATCATTTACATCATGAAAAGGTCACCAATACAAAATCTTGAGCAAATACTGCATTTCAAAAGAAATCATTTTATTCCGACCATCTATCCTGTAGAAATATACAAAGATGTATATTTGCTTCTTCTGTACATTGCGTTATCTCTTTCAGGGTATGAATATCCACCATCTGCCCTTGAGGTTGTAGTCTGTTGCCGTTCAATTACTTTGTCAAAGAAACGGGAGAGTTTGACGGCATTACTGGAACCCGGTGCTAAAAATCGTTGGTCTTGTGTGTTCTGTAACAACAAATATTACACATGTAACTGAATAATAATGAAGCAGGACTTTTGATATATAAAAATGAATGAAGCTGAAACATGCCATATTTCTGAACAAACCACACTAAAGAAGGAAGTATAAATGCAGAGAAATATTCCTGTCTATCTAGACAACAGTAACAAGCAAAGAATAAAAGAGATAATAAACAATCACATACTTACTACACTAATTTCATCAGCACCACATTCATCAGCAATAGAGGAGCTACGCACTCTTCCAGAAGTACGAAATTCAGCAATCTGGTCCTGCTTTGTCCCCACAACAAATACAGGCAGCTATTGAAATACAAAAAAGAAAATGATGTGTTATTATGAAAGAGCAGAAAAGTTATGAAAAATACCTTGAACAAGTGGGTTCTGTGATTTGTCAAAGATTTCTGAGAAATATTTTCTGATAAAAAAAAACATTTTTTTTGTTCTTTTTCCCAATAAACAACAGTGAATAAAATGAAACATTACATGCACATAATTTTAATGAGAATCACCTACTGGGAGTATTTCCATACATTTCCATTTTACCTTTGGCCTGGTAGATTTAATCTCACACACCTTTCTCAAATGCACCCTCACTGAAAGGCTATCCAAAGTTTTTTTTTTGTTGATATCCACATGTCATACCACATCACTACACCATCTATTACTTCCACAATTACTCCATTCATAATACCATGTTTCCCTTTGAATTCTTCATTCCTCTTTCTAATGACACTCAGAAATTCATATCTGCATCCCACTGGCCGTTCCACTTACAGATGCCTTAGTTCAGTCCACTGACATCACATCGCCTCCTGTGTACCACATCACTCCAACTCACTCTATCCCACGTATGCCTTTCACCCTCATGCATGTTCAGGGTCTGAGCACTCTGTGTATTTTTCCTCCATCTCTCCATTTTCAAATTTGGTCTTCTTCTTCTTGTCCCCTCCTCTTCTGATACATTTATCCTCACTGTCAACCTCTCCTTACTCATTCTCTCCGTTCAAACCATTTCAGCACACCCTCTTCAGCTCTCCCAACCATACTCTTCTTATTACCACACCTATTACTATTATTACGTAATCAACCCTCCCTCTCACACCACATACAGCCCTTAAACATTTAATTTCCAATACATTCACTCTCTTCCATATGTTTTCATCTATAGCCCATGCCTTGCATCCACACAACATCACTGAGATTATTACACTTTCAAACATACCCATTTTTGCCCTCCTATATAGAAACCTCTCTTTCCACACCTTCCTTGATACAGAACCTTCAACCCTCACCCACCCTAAGACTCGCCTCTGCTTTCGTGGTTCCATATGCTGCCATGTCCACTCCCATGTATATAAAACACTTCACTTCCTCAAAAATTTTCTCCATTCACACTCACATCCCAACTAACCTAACTTTTGCTCTGCTAAACCGAATAACCTTGATTTTATTCACATTTAGTCTCAACAATCTCCTTTCACACACTCTCTCAAACTTTTGCAGTTTCTCACCTGAATCTGCCACCAGTGCCACATCATCAGCAAACTATGACTAACTCCCCAGGCCCCTCAACCCCTGCTGACTGCATGACTGACCCTCTCTCCATGATCCTTGCATTTACCTCCATTACTCAATCCAAACACAAATTAAACAGCCATAGTGACATCACTCATCCAGGTAGCACCAGGAATGGATGAAGAAATGGCCTCACCAGTGAACATCCACTCTCTAGCTGCCAAGTATATAATGAAACTTCACTATAATGGACACTGCATACAGTAGAGATTGGCTTTATTGGACACCCAAAGCCTGATTGGACTTTTATTTCAAATTTATCAGAATCAGTCCAGTAAATCTAATGATAATCTACAGTGATCCCACACTTGTGATAACCAATGACTGCTTGGGTATATAATTTCTGTACATAAAAGTCATTGTACTACAGATACTGTATTCTTATGATGTGCCAATGTGTATATTAATATATTGTACAAATCAATACTTTGTTTTGCTGTAAACACATAAGAAAAGAAATAAGATCTCTAAAGTTTTTCCCGAAACATCTCTTCAGCATCATGACTCCATTTCTCATGATGTGGAATCCATTACATCATAGTTAATGAAAATATTTATTTCCCAAAAAGTAAAGATCTCACTGTTATGTAATGAAATATAAAACATGTATACAGTACAGTATTACTGCCATATGGCAGTCTGTTCATTTTGATTACTGATAACTGATTAAACTTCGAACATCTCTTAACCGAAGCTGTAATTTGTGACATATTTGTTCCTGAAAACCTCACTTTTTTCACAGTGATTTTACAGAGCTAGATCCATAAGTTTTATTGTACAGTAAACATAGCACATACTGAAGTGTATGTGAATTATACTGCTACCTCAACCATTGACTACAAACCCTACCACCACCACCATGGTTATCTTAACCATCACCTCTAGCTCCACAATTATTTCCAATATAGTGATGATTCATTGTAATGATACAGGACAATGTATGTATCATCAAAATACAATGGTGAACCATGCATTAATGCTAACACACCATGCCACACCTGATGGTGCATATCTTTCTTTCTCATTAATTTCCGTAAAGATCAAGTACTTTACCTTCCTTTCAACAGTCTAAAAGTTATCAATCTAACTTTCTTCCAAAAAGCACTATCAACATCATTTTCATCAGGTATTCCCTATAATCATCCATTTAACTATAATTTGCACTTCTGCTCCTCTTTCAAACAATCACCTTGCTTTAATTTGCATTTGCTTCCTTTTTCACCCATCTCTCTAACTCCTTCAGCAATGTTTGTTACTTTGACCAAATTTACTATTATCAATAGATTATCAACAAAGCATTTTCATCAACTTCATATCAACATGTGCACTTTTTATTTTTAAACTAGTACTTTTACTGCTAGTTAATATAATTACCTCCACAGGTGTACACATATAACAAACACGATGATACATACATTTATGTTTTATCCCAGCTTTGAACTTAAAAACTGGTGATGCAGTCTGCTCTTACCACCAACATGTACTTAACTATTAATGGATATTCTTCACCTAATCTCATGTTTTCATCATATATTCACCTTATGCTATAAAAACATTCCAACATTTTTCCATTTAATTCTATCATGCACCTGCTGACCAGCACTAGTCTCCTCTTTCATATTTTCTTAGGTATCATTCTGCATTTACTAGCAAAGACCTGGTCCCCACAGATCTCTCCAAAAGTCTATCTAAGCCTTCTGTCAAAACAAAACTTGTGATTTCTCTAACATTCATACCAGGCATTTCAAATTCCCTCTAATAATAATAATTACATTTATGATACTAGACAAAAATACATCATCCCATCATTAGTATCATACATACAGTACTTTTTATAGGCCAAAAATACACTCATAAAGTTCATTATTTAGTGAATCAACATCCTTGTTTAATCACAGAAAGCTAATACTAAAGAACCTACTAAGCTGGGTGTCACCATAGTGCTGCAACTGGAAGCCAACAGCCCTCTGCATGCAGAATCAAATACAGCAAATACTTACGTATCCAAAATTCCAAAATAAGCTGATGTGATTGTATGATGGATGAAAATGGTAATTCATACTATTTTTCCTTGTTTCATGCATACCTGAAAAATTTCTTCAGTCTGGTATGAGTACATCACTTACTGCCATTCAATTTTCTCCTGTTATGGCAGCTCCATCTTATTTTAAGTGATAGGGAGGAATAACTTAATGTCCATCATCTGATACAAACATGAGA
>JAUUDW010052485.1:0-12500 GCA_032361385.1 Panulirus guttatus
ATATATACCTACTTTTATATATATATTTGAATATGGGAGCATATTCAGAGTTATTAATCTTTCTTATGTTTTCTAATTTTCTCATTATGATTCTCGCATTGGGTGGGTGCTCAGACACCAGTTGTCCAAAACTTTCTATTCCTTTTCAATCACGCTTTTGCCTTCACAGAGGCATCATCAGGAGTCTACACAAGAGAGAGAAAAGCCGCGTCAAAAAACTTGGATGTAAAGTGTAAAACGCAAACACCATGTATATAAGAAGCAATCACATTACCGTATTACACGAAGTATAATTCGACTCAGTTATAAGTCGATCCCTTTATTTTTGATCTTAGTTTGTGGGAATTAGGTCGACACGGTGTGTAAGTCGACCCCTACTTTTCAGGAAATTTTTGCTGTGTTCGCGACTGTAAGAAAGCCGCGAAAATTTCCCGACCGTGAAAACACGATACAATAAAGTTCATATGCCCGGTAGGCCTACTCTGGTACTTAGTCGGCAAATGGCACCTAGCTGTGCCCACGTTCCAAGTGGCGAGTGAGGTCGATGTGTAGTTTCGAGAGCCTTATCAACTAATCTACTCTTAAACTTTGCATCATATTTCATTCGCTTGGGAAGCATTTCAACGATCTCTCGATAGTTTACCAGACAGTAGAAGAACACTGAACAGATTGCTACAGTATGTGATAACGCTGGAACATCTGCTATTCAGCTGTCAATCACCATCATAAATCCCAGCCACTCAAAATTATATCCTTTCCAGCAGTCCAAGGCAGTAATCGGTTTTCTTCCTGCACACTGGACTGGCAGAACGGACGCGGTGTGAACGGTGCCATAGAAAATGCACTTTTCTATTTAGTATTCGTTACGGACTGCCGTTACGGACTGCTGAAACGGAGGCAGTGTGTACGGGCCTTTAAGCTGACTTCTCTCCCCGGGTGGCGGCCAGCACGCACGCAGCACGCCTTTCTATCAATTAACCATCCTCCCCGATAGTATGGCAAGGCTGTTTCAGTAGGTTTTTATCTAGAAAATAAAAAGCCAGCAACTACCAAAACTTAAAACCGGCAGAGAAACTTGCTTGTCTCGTAAAGAAGTCAGTCTGTTGTACCAAAACTGAGAGGTGTGGTACCTCTCGGGGGTGTTTGTGATTGTGATGCAGTAATGCCAAGTATGGCTATTGGAACAGCTAATTTACGGTGCACTGATAGTTGACACGGTGTATAAGTCGACCCCCCAAGTTATAGGATCCAAAAATAGCTTTCAAAAATTGACTTATACACCATGAAATACGGTAGTTGAATTTCAAAATAGTACGTATATTCAGCACTGTATCCATTGTGAGATTTGAGGCCAGGTAACTGAAGAATGTGAAGCAAATGCTTTACCATTAAGGAAGTGACACTTGTAAGTAATTACGGAAGTTTCTAATTCCTACTAGAGTACATATATATTTTTCGTACAGCATTGAAGTGCTGAACACTATCTTACGCCTTTTCCAGCACTTGGACGGTGGGCAAGGATACCATGGAATTTTAGAGAATGTTAAGGATTATGTCTTAGGTACCTAAGGAACGCTGCGTTGCCCTTTAGCCAGCTTGCTTCAGCTATGGCAATGTAACTTTAACTTCTTTTTTTAAATCTGTCACACTGTGTCGATAAAGAAGGGCTGCGTTGACTTGAAAGAGAAGGAAGACCGAAAATTATCTTCGGATCTTTCGATTTTCGTTTCGCCATAGATATGTAGCTCTTGATCATTGATGTTCACAGGTTATGCTGTAAACAGACTAAACTCCTGATGAAATGCTGCAACATGTGAACCATACTCCCAGGTGGTGCAGTTTTGTATGATTCAAACAAGCCCGCTCTTTCGTTAATGTCAAGTTGTGAAAGACAAGGGTACATTCAGCCATGGATGCTGTTGACGTTCTTGATTGTCTTGTTTTAGTGATTGCAGGTCTGATGACGAGTCAAGTTGTGCTTGAAACGGCATCTTATTAAACTTGCAACATGGAAACATTGCATTTATGTTCGTAACTATCATTTAATGACGGTTGAACATAAGGGGAATAATGGTTGAAACAGTACGTATACCGGGCCTACGCTTTTCATAGTTCCATGCCGGTGTTGTAACGTGTTTAAGAATGTCGAAATTAGACTCAAATATCGGGTGGTCCTTAGCATGTGCACGCTTCCGTATAGCAGAGAAGACTGTTGATGATTCGTGCTGTATGAAACGACCCCAATTGTCACTATGGAGCGCTGCAAAAAAAATCATATAATTGGTTTTGTTCCAGTTAACTGAGCTTTGTTCCACCTGCAGCGATCGCCAAAGATCTTTTGGTTACGTTGATCTGTGTTAGGTTAAGCTGAAGTTATTGTGATGGGTTTAATTTTGGTATAACAATATATAATGGCACGAAGTACAACACTCGTAGTCTAACTTAGCCAAGCCTAATGCATTCTAACGTTTTTAGGCTGCAGGCTGAAGTTCTGCCATTTGTAACGAATCCAGTAAGATAATTTTCGTTGATTTTTATCGCTAACATCTGCCATAACTCCATAGTATATGATTACCAAAATATCTAGACACATATACTGGGATCAAACATTTCGGGAAAATTCTTGTTTTGGGTGCTCGGAGCTTATTTCTAGGACTGACCAAGACCGTAACTAGAGGGGATGACTAGCCTAGCTAGGCTCAAGCAACCTTCAGTCCCTGTTCTCCACTTTAGCCTTTTTTTCCATTAGTAAACTTTAAAACCATTTGGAGTAAAGAAAAGAAAGAGAAAAGAGAAACGCAGTTGGATAAAGCTAATGCCTGCATTACAGATATCGTCATAATCCGAATCCGGCATCACACGAAGGCATGTAAAGTGTTCTTGTTGATCACTGTCTATTGTAAATTGGAAATTCGATAGGTAAAGTCATGCAGTCACACGTACTTAGTCTTGTACAAGGTCATTTGGTAGCAGATAACTTAGGCGGGTCATCTTACAGAGGAACTCGGGTAAAAGAGAAGCTTTCGTCTGAAGTATGCGGAAAGACTACACTGTCACCCTGATCCATTGTGCAGAGTGGCCTACCAGTCTTGGCTCAGTCATGGCTTAACTACAATCTTTGTGAGGTATTGCGTAAATAAGACATATTTAAAAAAAGTTTTATTTAAGTGATATATCAGTTACAGAATTGTATTCTTCATGATTAAATACAAATAATCAGTATACATAAGCATTACCAAAAAGAAAGATTTTATATTAGATGGGTTATAGTGCAAAACAACAGGGCAAGTATTAGTTTGCTTGATATATAGAATTTCGTCGAAAGATGTTGAGCACATGAGTCCAACTTAACACACGCAGAGCCGTTCAGCAAAAGCCGAGAAGTCTGAATGTTACATCCGTGTTTCTCTACGTGTCGAAAGTTTGCCAAAGTATACGATATATTTCCTACATCAGTTCCTCTTTAAATTGCTTTGAAGCAAAACCCCTGTTTACCAAAACATTCAAACTTAGAACAGTCGTTAAATCATTACAGCACTTTCTTTCACATAGCATTTCATGATACTGATTACGTTATTTAATTTCTCGACTTTTTTTTTTTCACGTGAGAATGTACGAAAAGAATGAAATCTTCAGTCAACGCCTTATGTAAAATATTATTGTGATATCTTCATAAAGTTTAATCCACAACTGTGAGAAACTAAATTACTTAATGAGCCAAGAGGAGGTATCTCTGTTCAAGCCAAATCATAGCAATGCTCAGTTCCTTAGGCAGTCTCAGTATGACTAGAATATAACTCCCAAGTCGTAAAATACTGGTGGTATGAACAGTCATGTAAATACTGATGCGTTGGCAAATACATGTTATTCTTCAGTTTACGAAACTAGTAAAGCATAACCAGTTCATCAGTATTTCAGCATTCTAAAATCACTAGGGATAATACACAATATGTATGATGTTTGATGAGTGTGGTAGTTTTCTGCTTACTACAGTAAGTTTGTGACAAAACAGATATTTCCCAGCAGTGATGATATCCCTAACTGTTCATGGAAGGCATTGTCATTGCTTTTTCCTCAAGAATATATCATTAGGTGATGATCTTGCCCTATTCCACATTCTTTTCCTTCAACAATCTCTTGAGACATTACCAATACAAATCTCCAGGAAAAGAATAGATAATGAAATGGAGAGAAAAAGAAAAAAAAAGTGGGCGGGTGGAGGCATGGATTAAAATCTACACGATTTGCTTTCTAGCTTGCCTGTGTAACCACATTCCAGCACATCTCGAATCTCTTGTAAAATTCAGAATCGAGGACAGAAGGGTCTTGACAGGTAAATCCTCCGATTCTATGCATGAAAGCGAAGTCGCGGCAGTCGACCACTCCATCGTCATTACAGTCTGGGTTGACGTTTTCCCCCATTTTACCCTGAAGAGAAGATAAATAGCATGAGTACGCTCACAGTGGTTATAAACGAAGACCATACGTATTAAGAAGAACAATTAGTATTTTGGTCTGACAGTGTACTGCTCAGATCTAAAAGGCCATTTTTTTACTGCAGTGAAGTTGCGATTGACGTGAGCGACCCATAAGGGTGAGGTCAAACGTATCTTCACTATTTTCAGGCGAAAAGAGTTTATTATCTTAAGACTAAGAACAAGGAAAACCAAAGAGGAACATGGAGAAAACAGAGTATTTTCCTCCTTCGAGAGGAGACGTCTTATTACCTGGTGAGTGATGAAAATTTAACCTAATCCAGAACAAACCGCCTTTATTGAACAGTGACTAAAATGGTCATAACGTTATCCAGAAATCATATGACAGATGCCATTCATCATGAATACATGAAATTTAGTAAATCATGCTGTATGTATTTGTAATTGGATTTAATGGCTGTCGACAACTGAATAGGTATTCAGCTAGAATCGTAACGTTAATGCAATAAAAACCTCAGAACTGTTTTGAAATGTCTATTTCATGATTATCACAACGTCATTAGTATACGAGTTATTTATAGTTATTGTACATGCTACGCATTGATGTAAATCTTATACAATAATCTTTGGTAAAGTATATGCATTTTTAGACTAAAAAGCTTCTGAATTTACGGTAGTCATGCATTCTACGATTAAGCATTGGCCATTATTTCAAATCCAATCTAGTAAGTAAACACCACGAAATCATTGGTTAAGAAAAACAGTCTAATAAAAAGATTTCAAAATAGATATTTGATATCCATAACGTTAACTTTTATGTAAATATTTCAGTAGCCGTAGCCATTAGATTCAACAAATATTTATACTCAAATCAACATAGAGGCTGTTGATATGTGTTTAAATCACGATTACTGTTTTAATGACAACCCATGTTCATTGCCATTAAACAAAAATAGATAAAAACGGAATGAATTTCAGTTCAGATAGTAATTCTGACAATGTACCTGAGACTATCATTGCTTGTATTACTAATACACTGCATGTATTAGTCATAGTTTAAGTATATAGATATTCGTGGTCGAGAATACATAATTAATCAGCGTGTATGTTGCGACTTCTGGCGCGAAAACTATTAAATATCAAGATTTGATAGCTACTAAATCCACCAGTTCCACAATACTGTGCGTTTAATGTGACTCAGCGATTCGGGCCAAGTTGCCAGTCAACAGTCGACAGCGATTAAATTTCACAGAGATTAGCTAACAATGTCCAGAGCGGAGCCTGGCTCTCGTGGGAGCTGGGTGGGATAACACGCCCAACCCCCTCGGCTCAGTGCTGAGGTAGGTCCCTCTCCACCGGCTGGCCGCCCTAAGGCATAGGGCCCGCTCCTCCTGAGGTAGGGAGGTAAATCTTTCAAAAAAAAAGCTAACAATGTCAGTTTAAGATCATACAGCACATCAAAGAATACTCTTTGCTTCATGACAGAACGCTTTCACAAGAGTATTCAAAACGTGTTTTACCAGTTGGAGAGTCTGCATCCTCTTACCTCAGCAAACTTAGTCATGTATTTACGGACGGTATCAGCTGCACAGTATAAGTCGTTGACACACTCCTCGAAAGCTGAAAAATAGATTTTCTATGTCAGTAATTTATGTTATTGCTATAGATTTTTTTCTTTTCTTTTTTTACATTTGTTACTCCTTTGTAAATATTTGATAAAATCCTAATTCAGAAATTGCATATGACATTGTGGATTTAGTAATATCTCGATAAACACTTCAGTCCTACCTACAATCTAATGGGTTGAAAACACTTCTGAGACGAAATTTATCTGAACAGGCTCTGCTTAAGATGTACTTTATGGCGACCTATCATACAGACAACATTTAGGTATACATTTTGGAGCAGGCCAAAAAGTATCTAAAGATTCCCTTATTAAATAAACAGATAGATACTAACCGCCTTTCCTGGCTCTGCTATCGTTTTTTATTATGGGTTCGCCGGCATCAACCCAGTAGGGCCGCGAGATGCGGAAGGCCCCACAGACATGGGAGTCTGGCACGGGCGTCTCACAGGTGGCGGAGGCGTTGCAGTTAGTTGAAGCCTCGCACAGGCAGGCCAGACAATTAGTGTCCACCATGTTCTTCGTCTCACCTGTAGATGAAAAGAAAGAAGTAGGGAAAGTAAGCTTTATATTTGATTGAAAATATAGTTATCAGTGATGCGTCGTTGACAGTCAATTTACACAAAATATCTTATTTTGACGTTCATTAATCTGAATATAGAATGTTGCCAACAATTTGACAATCGATAGAGTAAATGACCTGTGTGTTTCTTCCTTACCATCAACTCGCACCACATTCAATATGCTTGTTGATGTATTTACCGGCTCCATTTGGCTGAATAATGGGAACCATGCGTAACATTCTAAAATAAGTTATTTGAAGGCGGATCTCCTCCCGTCGTTAACAAGTAAGAGCTTTATGGCTATCATGTAGATTTAATGCAATAAAGTCTAACAAAAATATGCTGAAAAGTCATACGGGCACATTTATTTTTCACCTCCTCCAGAATTCGTAAATTCATTCCCTTGTCTCATGTTTTACCCTTTCATTAATTTATCTATATTTCAGTTAAGGCCCGGCCTTGATGTGTCCATGAATAGAGCCTCCAGAGGAGAAAAAAAGCATTCTATTTGTAAAAGAAGTTGACTTTTTTTTTTTTTTTGAGTAAATCATAATTTCTGCCTTATCATTAAAAGAAAGCGGATAAATGATTTAAGAAACAGAGAAATGATCACAAACCACTAATGAAATGTCATAAACTTGAGCAGCAGCTCATCTAGACCTGCAGAGTCATATCTATCTTTGGGAAAGCAGCCAATGCCACTTTATGAAATGTAAAAGTACTTCAAGCTAATATCAAATCTTTCATCTTATTCTGGAGTTGAATTTGACTTTATCACATAGCATTTGAATTATATAAACGTAGTTTGCATCCAGACTTCGTAAAAGAAAAGATATTTTCTTAGTTTTGGATCCATTAATGAGAACAAATCAAATAAATGAAAGTTTTAAATGAAGTTCCAATTGAATTTTCATACAGCTGTACAGAATTGATCCATGATATTATTAGCAATGTGCAGTTTTATGTTTAAGTATGTTACGAATTTCGACTGAGTAGCTATCAAATGACAACACCGCATTAAAGTGGCAGCCACAGATGCTGATGCTACTTCCTGCGTGTTTAGAATGTGGATTTATTTTCGTTCTGCGAGACAGACCAGGACACACATTAAAGAGAACAGAACTCCAGTAAGATAAAGATCGTTGCCAGGCGAAGACCTGGGGACTATTATACCGAATATAACAACGAAATAAGACAAGGGCCCGTGCCAGACAGAGACCTGACGAATCTAACAGATAAGAAAATTCTCACTCCTCTTTCATATGCCACACTCACAGGAACCCACAAATAATCCTCACTTAAAGTCTTCAGATCTCAAAAAAAAAAGAAAGAAATATACCTCCAGTCAAAAGTCAAGGAAAGATTTTCAGAGGTTTATTTCCAACCACCTACACTTGGAATCATAATGTACAGTTATATTTGTTTTCATTCTCGCACTTGGAATCATAATATACAATTGTATCTGTTTTCATTCTCGCAGACTTTGACGAGGTGATGGTTCCAGCAGAGTGAATTTTTATCAACTGATAGCTAAGAATTCTAACTAAACACACACACACACACACACACACATATGAAATTAAATTTATGCAGTTTTCTTTACCATTTGACACGGGAGACGAAGATGGCATACTGAGAATGATCAAGTGACCAGGAATGCTGACGACCTTGGCGGAAGGTCCAGCTTGCTTAGATTAGTTGACTTGCACATTTATGCGATTCCTGCCACCACTTCGTCTTGCAATGTATCGTAAACGTTATGCAGACTTAAGTTGATGTTTGCAACATCAGGGAAACATGATATGGACCCATCACTTCTTATAAGTATTATGATGAATGTATGATACAGATTAGTATATAGAACAAAAGCCACTCACGTAGCCTAATGCCCCGCTACGTGTTACATATATAGCAAATTAAAATGATAAAGCTTAATAATTTGCAAAAATTTGTATACATGATAATTTTGTATGCTTAATCAGTATAAGTTTAAGCTTACCATCGTTCAACCCTGAAGAGTTGTAGTCCTTGCAAACAAATATTTTTTTTCATAATATGCAAATTTATGCAATTACGTTCTTCATCGTCAACTTCACAAGGTATATGAATTATACATTGTTTTCGAGTATCGTGCCAATAAGAATGTCCTTACAGATAGACATACAGCGTGTGTCGTGGCGGGGCAGAAAAAAAGCTCTTTCTCAAAATAAATACCCATAAATTGCATGGTAAAACTACAGCAGTCTCTTGATCGTTACGCTCCTCAGTTCTCCATTACTGAAGTTATGATGACTGCCGTGGGTACAAAAAAAAGAAAAACTTAGAACACAATTATCATTATCAGGTCCTTTTTTTTAACACATGAAAAAAATCGCGCGTACCTAATAACCTCAGAAGCTACAAGATTTCATGCGAAGAAATCAAGAAGTTTCCGTATCGAATACATCACTGTTGTTGATCGCTTAATTGCTCAAGACAGCATAATATTCTTAACTTACATTCTCTTATTCTTTACAAGAGAGAATAACGGTACTGCAACTGATTCTTGTTTTCTTTCTACTTTTAAATAACCCAAACGAATCGCTTCAATAAAGAGGAACTGAAATGATAGACGTATCACGGACCGACAAGGGATAGGCTAACCACGATTACTTGTTTTAGTTAAGAACGCGGGAGTGTACACGTTCAGGACAACGTTATGAAACGGTGTAAATTTATTACTTGCTGATTCGGGCCTTGCAACCCTCATCTCCTGACTCTTGCAGAGGGCCAGATATTATACCACATGTACTCTAATGATTCATTCGAATGCTGGCGCTGACCATCTGACCATTGACCCTCGGACTCAGACTTAAGCAAAGCAGACGTTCCCACAACGTTAATAAACGGCGGATTGACATTGGCTAGTTTATAACCACTCGTCCCCGCCATTTTCCTCGCCATAACTCCCATATTGCCGGCACATCCTTGCTGCTCACCATTAACAAATTTCCCCGAAACTACTTTGCCCCAGTAGCCTGCAATTCTTTCTTTCTTGCCTTAGAAATGGATGAATGATTGTCCTATGTGCGAATGTTAGTCATCACGCTTCTGGCAACTTCGCTTGTTTACAGACGGTCAGAACTACTGTTTTATGTTGTGAATTAGAAACTTAAACTCATCACTTGAACATTACCACATACGATGCATTGATTATTGTTCTGTGTTGTTAGATTAAGGTACTTGGAGTAGTCTGGCTTTCCATAAATGGTAAGCTGATGAAGTAAAGCCACAGCGTTTCAGACGATCTGAGAATCCACATAGTGTTGTTTAGGAAGACATAGGAGGGCTTGCCAGGCCACAGAATGTGGGAGAGAAAAACGAAGGATATACAGACGGGTCGGCGGAGATTTTGGTCTCATCGTGCTTAGCTAGTAGACGAAACTAGGTAAGTGGCCGAGGAATGTTAGATATTCTAGGGAAGCAGTGCTTACATGTGCGGCAGAGGTGTGTGACATACAGTTGGTGGGACGTACGCGTGTGAAAAGGATACTGACTGGTGGGATGAGAAGGTTAAGTTGTAAGTGGAAGTTAAGCAAGAAGTGTTAGTGGAAAAACAAATTTAGCATCATAAATACAATTGGCACTGTAGCAGATATTTTGACGAGGAAAAATTTGGTGGTGAAATACCGGTGTAATTAGGTCTTAAAAGTAATTTTTGTACTTGGTATGTCCGACGTATAGTACAGGTTCTGGCGTAATCACTTTTATGGTTTCGCCTTCGTGAAAGTCTTAGGAAAGTACAAGGCGGTTCGGAAGCTGCAGGACAGTGTATGCAAACAATCATCGGTCACACGGCTGAACGCCTCAACATATCACTGAATGGCCCATCGGATTGTTGGCTCTAACCCCTTTCTCCACTCATTCGGTACTGTCCTTATATATACAAGACGAGGTAACAGGAGTGAAAACTCTTTCCCGCAACATACAAATAATAATCACACACACGCACACACAGATGGGGCCCCAAGAGTGTAAAACTCCCCTCCCCTATAGTACAAATAGGTAATTACACACGGTGCAGATATAACAAATTTAGTCTACCCAAACCTATAGGCATTCATTTCTGACACTGGAGATTAATGAATTTAATGAATTATCACTTGCGATGTGTGATATGCTAGAGACACGAGGTACCTGGTGAACTCCGACCTGCCTCAAGCGAGTTCGTCGACGAGGTAACGGTTCGCCTGAGTACTCAGTGTTCGTCATTCGTATGTTTCTCTGAGGATATAAACTCCCTCACCTTCTAGTACATCAAACGTGTCAGATACCCTTAAGATGCCCATCCATACACAGGAATACAGCAAACGTTATAACTCATTCCCTACAGCTGGTCAAAAGGTCATGTATGTTCGTTTATAATACTATAGGTGGCTTGGATTTGAATTTTAAGTATAATTGTAAGGAAACAAAGGATATACTACGAGAAGAATATTCCTTGAAGACTACGTTTATCGGGATATCGTCGGATTTTAGTTTAGTTAGGGAAGACGCGTACTGCCGAGGGTAATCAGAGAGACTGGCATTTTGACTGAAAGCCACAAGATCAAAAAAGCGATCCATGTGCGCGCTTGGTGCGGCTAAGTCGCTTAAACTCCCACATAATGTCTGACCGCACGTGGGAACAGGGTGCAATCATAGGCATTTTATTCACCAACCTAAAAAAGCTCTCACAGCGCCTGATTCACTGGTAATTCTAGACGTGTTATATGGTTTCTGGTTAATAAGCAAGCACGCTCCCGGAGCTGGGCTGGACAGAGTGCTACTGTTTCTTGTGCAGTAAAACAATCGACCCGATTGTGATGCTTGTTTCCTCCTCCTTTTAGAAAGACGCCTCTATATTTCCATATGTCAAATTGAGGGTAAGCCCACAGACGACATTAGGTACAGGGAGAGAGGATGGAGCACTAACCTTCACCTTCCTCCTAAGGACTGAAATTCTCAGCCCTTGTGATATATGGACGCTCTCGTTCCCACGAGGAGCTCCCGCGTTCTTGGCAATATTTTCATTTTTGTTCGTGGTCAAACGCCGAGAGACTCTGCCAGACAGCTTGATACACGGGGACGACACCCCAGGGGTAACGTAAGGCTGTGTGGTGGTCACGGAGAACGAGAGAGATGATTTTCATCAGCAGCGTTACATACTGTGGCGCTGTCACGCGCGAGGAGGGAGTATATACGAGTGTGTGTGTTGTTTATAACGTTATTATAACCCTCTATGCCTCGTAATGTACGTGTGTTGAGCTGGGGAGAGAAAATAGGAGGGACAGAACTGTGCCCGGTGTATGGAGGCTTTTAACTACCATTATGAATCTCGTTCAGATGTGTGCGATATGACGGCAAAATAAATGGAAAGCCGAACAGTTGTTTGAAAAGTGACTGTAAAACGTAGATCATTTGATGGGTCCAGAGCCGGGTATCTGCCATGTACCGACAACACGAGAGAGGCTTTTTGGTATAATTTTTCTTGTTTAGAGGCTACAATAATGATTGGAATAGCTAGGGGATTCGAATCTCACTTAGAATGATTGAAATATTTTGTGATTAGGGTTCTGAAGACGTGGTAGTTATTGAAGTAATGCAGAGGGAATTATGGGATAAACTAATGATTGGGAAAAAGACTTTAGTGTTATAGTCTTATTCGTTTATGCATTCAATGACAGACAGCGCCACACAAGAGCTTTTGAAATTCGTTTGTCTGCAGTGTTAACGCTTCTACGGTTATCCCATTTATAACAGTTATCACGTACACATTTATCATATCAACGGTTATCACATTACGTTCACTTCTCTTCTCATTTCCACCCAAACGTACCTCGAGGAATTATACATACA
>JAUUDW010052595.1:0-16625 GCA_032361385.1 Panulirus guttatus
GTGTGTGTGTGTGTGTGTGTGTGTGTGTGTGTGTGTGTGTGTGTGTGTGTGTGTGTGTGTGCGTGTGTGTGTGTGCTCCTTGAAGATGCAGGAGAGCTGATGCGCCCTGGCGGACCATCGACCTGTACGTATGGGTGTTGGTCTGTCTCCTCCACTTTCGCCAGCCTCCAATAATAGCTCGGTGCAGCTGGGCTGCCACCACCACGGTGTCCTTCCGCACCTCTCCATCAGGCTTGCCACCTGACTCCCACCCCCAGCCTCTGGTGCCATATCCACACCTGCTCGTGGTGTTCTGTTGGCAGCCCTACTGGCATGTTTGTTGACGTCTTGATCAAGACCTTGAGAGGTCCCCTCCATCGCCGAACACGAGGCCTTAAGACTCGATGCCCTCGATGCGAAACCTAGTAACCTCGATCAGAGACCTGGAGCCCTCGATATGAGACCTAATACCCTCCACTAAAGACCCGGAATCCTCGATTCGAGACCTGGAGACCTACACTTACGACTGGTGTCCTCAAATCGATATCGAGACCCACTGCCTCGAGGTCTCGACATGAGACCTGGTACTCTCGAATCGAGAATCAGATCTCGTAAGATCTGAAAACATCTACTTATGACCGAGACTTTATGATCCGAAACCAGGTATCTTCGAATCGCGGTTCTCTGGACCTGCAAGGTTCAGGGGATTCGACCTATGACGCAGAACTCCTCGATTCAAGACCCTGTGACAATCAACGCCTAGAACCACCTAGACGAAGGAGCCCTCGAGAACCAAACTTTAGGACAGGCCCGGAGACTGCCAGACCCACCCCATTTGAAAACGACAAAAACCACAACCATGAGACCCACAAAATTCTGAGGACCAAAAGGCGACATTGTGCAACCCACTGGACGGTCCAAAGAAACTGGTCAACCGTGGTCAGTTCAGGGGCCACTGTGCAAAAGAAAGATTATCCAGTGGTAATTTGCTACAAGAGCTGTCATTCCCACACATTTCTGTACCAAGAAGCACCGGTGAGAGGACCCTTGGCACCTGCAGGTGCGGCCTTGGGTGACTCCCACACAGCTAGGTGCTTACTACCCACACAAAACAGGGCCAGCAGCTACTTTACGTGGATTCACGTGACTAGCACACTTTCCATATTCCCCTGGATTATACAACACGGAAATATGGCCGTGGAAACAACTGAGACCTTAACAGTTCCTATGCTAACATAGACTGAAACCCATAGGTACTGAGAGTACCTCTGGTGGTCGAATATCATGACATTACCGTGGGTGTCCACGGAAGGTGATGCAGTAAGAACATCAACACCTTCAGTATGTGAGAGGAACCCCCTTAAGCAACATGTTAGGATCCTTGGTACCAATTTCAAGATCTATTAAAAACATATTTACTCTAAGAGAAGAAGGACCCCATCCACAATGCGGTGAAGAGCCAGCATTACATGAGTTGGCCTCTGGCCTTTGACCTGCCCCTTGAGTAACAGGTCAACAGGCCAGGCCATCATTTGGTGATCTCCACTGCTGAGAGCTGATTAAGCAGGGAGCTTTTTATCTCTACATGTCCTGCTGTATTGAGCCTTGAGCACGAATGTGTGTGATCGAAGAGACTGTTACAGTCTTTCTGTAAATCAAACTGTTCAGTAAAAATACGATAATATTTAAAAAAAGTCACTAATGCCTTTACGTCACACGCCCACTATCCCACTCCCCCCCACCCATCCCCCTTTCCTCCTGCATCCCAAGATAGCGGGCAGCTGTCAACCAATCAGCAAAATGCGACATTTACCAATCAGCAACGCGCTCTTTCGGGTCTTGGTCGACGCCGAAGTTGACCAATCAACGCTGCGTTTGCTCCACGTTATGTTCATTCGTGGCATTCGCAGAAATTCATTGGAAATTATATAAAATCAGGCCAAAGTGAACATAAACTATGGGAATTTTACAGCAAAATAAAAATAACGAAACTGTTATGATGGAGAGGAAAGGAGACCTGTACCTGCTTGTGAAAATCAACCAAGAGAAGTGTCCTGTCATCCACCATACAAAAGACTAAGCAATTAAAGCATGTAATGAAGCTTATGTGATGGACCAATTCTGTACCAACCCAAGTAATAACTGTCCCACTGTGGCCTGACGAAGACCCTTTGTGGCCTCTGTAATCTTTTGCCGCTACCGCTCATAGATGAGCATTGGGTGCATGATACACTTGCCGGGGATACCGGCACAAATCAAATGCAACACCGTCACTGGTGAAGTACTGCTGGCCTGGGACGCTGCACGTGGACCTTAGATATTTTTCTGGCCATTAGCTAATCCCATGTGCAACGATGGTACGACCTTCAGGGTCGTGTCAAAGGTCAAGCCATCATAACCAATGGACGCAACACTGTGTAGTCTTGCTCATGGGGTTAATATGCTCAGATTACTGTCGTAAGCCAAACGCTGGACGCTGACGAGGAGGACTTTCCCCTCGAGACCTTGGTTATCCTTTGTATCGCCTCACTCCACAGTCCTAGGACGCTCCCTCTGTTGACCCCACACACGCGGGAAATGCACAGTGTACTGAAAAAGAGCCTATCTATTAGTCCCTATTTTTCAGAAAAAAGCAGCATACGAAACTACGATCAAAACGTACGAAAACATTACGAAATGAGAAATTTACAGTTTTAAATAATACTAGTATTGTGATGAAAAAAGGCTTGATTCATTTCACAGACAAAAAATGAGCAAGGAAAGCAGAGCTTCTCAAGCCACCCATGAAAACCAAATATGCAGACAAAAAATTCCTAAACCTGGATACAACAAGTAAACATTACATGAAATCATCTCAAGAAAGACAAAATAAGTGATGGAAAGGCTACTTTACTGTACGTTCGAGACAACTCAACGAGAAATACGTCTTTTAAACAATTCGTTAAGTTCTTGTCTAGATTAGGTGGATGAAGAAGAGTGCCAACCCGGGATGACGCACCACTTGACTCCTACAGGGAGGCACACCCTGCACCAATCAGCTGGCACGGGTCCTCAGGGGTCCATACGTCTGGCAACGCGGCGGGACAGCAAGCGGGGCACAACAACGCCCGTGGCCGTCCCATTCAAACGCCAACAGCCACAACCCATCTCAAACAATAACAACTGTATATGCTTATAACCCATACCTACCATCCTTAGGGAACTTTATAGTAAGGTGAAGACAAAATATAAGACCCTAAAACTACCAAAAATGCATACAATTTCAGGAAAGTCCTTCAAAGCCTTCATTTTAATGCGAGCTTTCGCCATGATGCCGCTGGGGATGTGGTGGTGGTGATGACTGGTGAGGGGAGACGGGTCCTCCCCGTCTCGTGAGAGCAGTGCGCTGCTTCCTCAGACATGAGTCCTACATCATCCCGCAGGATCTCCCTGCATAACCGCTCTGTAATCCCTCATCTTACAGGACTACAACACACCATAGAGACAAACGTCGTGGGATGGGCAACAGCGAGTTCTCTGAATACAAGGGGCTTCAAATTCACAATACACTTCCTAAAAACCCTTTGAGTACACGCTCCCCACACTCTGAGACAACCCCTCCAACACCCAGTGTCTTAGGAATAAAGTACCACTTGACAAAACCCCAGCGGGGTACCATAATAGCCTTCCCCCTACCCTCTCGTGGAAATTACAAGACATTTTCCGAAAAAAAATTCTCAAGTGGTGGGGGATAATACCAAGCTTACCAAGACCCCCTCGTATCGTACAGTTACAAAAACTACCAGACCTAAACCCTTTGGTGGTATAGCATTACAAACGTCTCTTCAAACCCTAGCGCTGTGGGATTACATTTTCGTGTTTTTTTTAATTCTTACAATCTACGTTTGTGGGATTACAGAAATTCCTTTCTGAACCTACCGTGATGAAGGATTACCACACTCTCCAAACCCCAGCAGCAACGGAACACTTAACATTCTTTATGGCCCTTGGTTGAAGGATTACATAAAGCTCCACAAATCCCATATGTTGGCATTACAGCCATCAAGCCCGTACTTATAGGATTATAATAGTTTCTAAACAGGATTAAAACTCTCCTAAACCCTACTGTCATGGGATTCCATCTTCCTCTACTTCGCCTGGAGCAGCAGCATTACAATATACTCCTTAAACACTAAGTGTTCTAAAGTAATAAAATTTTCTCCGCACTCGTCAGTGTATGGGAATGAAACGGGCTGTCAATCGCTGTTGCCCTGGGATTACAACCTGTCCCGGGATTACAATATGCACTCCAAATCCCTAGTATGCATTACGTCTCTCTCCGATAGCACAGGAATGTGGATTATAAAACGTCAAAACCAAGGTGTAAATTACATGGGCCTGTGGATTTAAAACGCTTGCTATACCTCTAAAGGCGTTGGGATAAACTGCATAGCTCCTTAAACCTCTTTAACTGTGGGCCTAAAATACCTTTAAATGTCTCAGGCTTTTAATCAATATGTTCACATCCCTGATGCTGACAGCCTGCAAACCTTTAATATTGTGGGTTAACAAACCTCAAGTGTATGAGCCCTACAACATGGCAAAATGTAGTCCATTACAACATGCAGCGTCTCCTATTTCCAGGCTGCTTCACTATGGTCACCCGCGTCAAGAATATTTCCACAGAGCACATCTTGAAAGACTTAAAAGAGACTGTCAAGGCCGCTCTTTCCACCCCCTACGCTTTTCTTTTTAGACGCTCTCTCGTGTTTCATTTAATAAGACAAATTCAAACCAAGCTGAGACGGTTGTTTAAACGAAACTAAAACTGGCCCATCGCCAAAATGTCTTAAACGTGTTGGAAAGTGATCATTTGTATTGCCCGGACAAGGTGGGGGGAACATATGTAACCTTGACCTTACAGTCCAAGGTCACATTGACCTAATGAAGATTTAAGACTCTCAGACTTCTGATACAATTTTTTCAAGTATCGTAAAACTATCTTCACAATTTACGAAGTAATGGCACAGACTGGATTTTTGCATACAATTGACCTTAACCTTACAGTCTAACGTCACAGTGACCTAATCATCAAACGCGACACTTCGTCATCACATGATGCATATTACGAGATTCATAAAGATATCTCAGGAGATAAGAGAGCTACGTCCTGGACAAGAAGTTAATAAGATGGACACATATTTGACCTTGATCCTGAAGGTTACGGACACAACTTCTGGTAGGCGATACTCCACCTCTGGATGGTTCTTTTAGATTTCGATTTCTCCTGAAATTGGGAATTTGTGGTCCAAGTACGGAATCATTATAGGAGGAATAAGGAAACCGGTAAAGACGTCAAAGTCCAGTAAGAAAACAGTGTTTCCACTTCGTTTTAAGGTGAGACTTGATAATCCAGACGTATGCCTTGGGCCACGACTGTCATCTCCTTATCATGCCACATAATGTTTCAGTACAGTCCTCGGTGAAGTCAACGCAGTGCTCAGCAAACGACAGAAATGTCAAGTGCACAATACGACCATTTATAACACGGCTGTCAAAAAGATTTATATCGCAGAGGAAGTTGGAAAAACAGCACATGAAACTGGTCGGGTGTCGTGATAGCCACTGCCCCTGGTGGGGGTACCAGAGGGCCACTGCCCAGGTTGGGGTACCAAAGGGCCGCCCTGCTCGGGATTGTAGAGGGCCGCCCTGGTCGGGGGTCGTGAGGGCCGCTGTGGTCGGGTGTTGCGAGGGCTGCCCTGGTCAGGGGTCGAGAGGCTTACCCTGGTCAGGGATTGAGAGGTCAGGTGCTCTTCTGGTCAGGGAATCATGGGGCCGTTGACCTAGTCACGAGTCCTGGAGGCCAAAGCCACTAGTCGGGGGTCCAGGGGGTTGACGTCCTGGTCGGAGATTCGGTCGGTGTGTGTGTGTGTGTGTGTGTGTGTGTGCCGTGTTCCCTTGTCTGGGGACTAGGGCGGAGGGTTGAAAGTTGAAAGTCCCAGAGAGTTTGTAGTTTACAGGGAACAAAATACACTTTTTCCTGTGTTCTTAATTTCTTTCCCCCCAACAAATGATCCACAAAATACTTGCACAGATATCTTTTTCCCCTAAAAGGATACTGATCGGTAAATGACAACGCTTCAATTGGTACAACTTCCATCAGGCTATACAACACGATGTTGCGTCCCGCCATCTACCTCACGTTAAGAGTCCCATAGAGGGATCCCGCAACAGCAATAACATGAACTACGACTTAAGTGTAAATATACCAGAATCATACTGAGCCTTGAACCGCTTCTGCTGGTAAAATAATAAACCTGATTACCTAGTTATTAACCTGGTGTGTTGAGGAGTACTTGTAATAAATACAAAATCAGACTGAATAAAGTACTTTACGTAACCATTCCACGATTTAATTCCTTGTTCCATGTAATCTTATTGATATGGTTATAACGTGAAACTGAAAAATAAAAATAGCCCTGTGTGATTTTTGACCAACTGTTTTCAGTGGCTTCAGGTTTTTTTGAGCACCTGTTTGATTGTTGACCAGCGGTGTTATAGGTAGTTGTAGGTTTTTCCACAATATTCTTTACACATATTACGGAAAACTAACATTTATCCTAATCAATGATATCACAATCTCCAGCAGGCATACTAGGAGGGTAATGTCAAGACAGAAGTGTAGGGGAAACGACAACAGCTTCTGTAGTTTTTCCAAGTCCGAATTAACGGAGGACGGACTGCCTTCCTACGCTGGAACAAACTGGGCCAGCGAATCGTTTTTAAGCTACTGAACAAGACGTATGACCTCAGGGGTAATGTTCTGGCTCTGAACCTTAATCAAAGGCCAGGCCACCTTGCCACAGGGTCGTACTGATGTGCTCAAGGATTTTAGCATCTTGCTCAAGGATCGTACCGTCATGGCACAAGGATCGCACCATTATGGTCAATAGGGTTAATATCAGGACATATTCACAGCATCCTACAGGTACCAGACCTCGGACTGATAGCTATACGAGGCTGTTTCATGATATATTTGTGTATTGCACTCTCTAAACACGGACCCCAAAGTCATATCAAACACCTAGTGTCTTATACATACGGGTGTCCACAAACAGGACCAGAACTACAGTCATTACACACCACGAACAGAGAACGAGACGCCAGCTACATATTTCTAGTCCGGAATATCTTCCCCGTCAGGAGTGAATTGACCCAAATGGGCCGACGAAACGATCACAAGGGCACGACCCTTGCACAGGATGGCCTGGCATTTGACCTGACGCCTTACAAGGGTCAAGTTCAAGGTCAGGCCTTCATAGCCAACGACCACTTAACATCGTCCTCAAGAAATGTACCGCCGCTCTCAAGGGCTTGGGCAAACGAAATTATAAAACATTTACTCTGTAGAATTACTGAAAATATCATGGTCAGTGTTGTAATATGTATCCTTCTCTTATCAGGCAATATAAGATATAAATCCATAATACTGTACAGATCAAGTAACTCTCATATATTTCCAGCGCTTCCATATACATGTGAGCCATTTCTCAGGGAATCCTCGCAAAGCTTAAGCTGGGGTTTTACACCATGCAGTAAGGTAATCGAAGCGACGTTCACCACACGCACATTAACAGCTCTATAGTGTGTCGTTACCTCGCCGCACGAGAGAGAGAGAGAGAGAGAGAGAGAGAGAGAGAGAGAGGACGAAACTTGGGGCCAGAATGGAAAAATGTTGGCCCCCACCAGCGGTCGCAATGTTCAATATTTCATCCGTGACCTTTGACTGGGTCCACACCGAGCATTTGACAAAATCCTTCCTGTAATCCCTTGAACATAACGGAAATACCCTTAACCATGACGCTACGACCATCAAGCTCGATGGCACGAGCCTTGAGCATGAGAGTACGACCCTTCAACACAACGGAATGACCCTTGTGCCCTCTCTCGGTTTTACGGGTATTCTTTCTTTCGGTCACGGCTCTCGTGAGCTATCTGTGCGTGTCCTGGCCCACACGGCCTGCACCCACGGTTTCTGAGAAGTTGCTGCTTCCCCTGATTTTTGTTTGCACACCAGTCACACGAGGATTGACCGTTATGATATCTCCTTCCTTCATAACAGCAAAACTGTGGAATGCTCTTCCTTTTTATGTCCTTCCCAAGATCTTCCTGTAACCTCTTCATCTTTAAATGTCGGGTCTGCAAAAGCTTGAGGAGTCCAAATTAATTTTCTAATATTCTATTTCCAATAATCTTCACTTTCTCTCTCCTCTTAACTGGTACCGGCTGGGGCCACGTCCATTAATAATTATATACGGTTAGAACCCGGCCTCAAATGACAGAGGTTTGAGTGTATGTCAATACCCTGCCTTACCTAACGGGGAAGGGTGGTGCCCTGCCTCACCTGACAGGGGCCTGTGTGTATGCCAGCATCCTGCCTCACTTGACGAAGGGAGAGGGAGGATGTGGGCCTGCGTAGATCAGTGCCTTGCTTCGCCTGACGGGAGAAAAGGGTCGGTGTGTGCCAGTGTCTTGTCTCACCTGACGTAAGGGTGAGGGAGGGTCTGTGTGTATGGCGGTGCCCTGCCTAACCTGAAGGGGGTCTGTGTGTATATCTAGAGCTCTGCCTCACTTGACTTGGGGTCTGTGTGTATATGAGCCCTACCTCAATGGAGGGAGGTCTGTGTGTGTGTACGTATGAGCCCCAACTCACCTGATGGCGAGTGTCTGGGACTAGGAGTAATTCCTTACCCCTGGTCCACGTCCTCGACGTCTGTGGGTGGGTTGGTGGGGGGAGGGGAGAGGTTGGGGGTCACCCTACCACCCTCCCGCTACGGCGCCAACAGGAGGGGGAAGGGGGAGGTACTTACTGCTGCTAAATTTACCCCAAGACTGTGAGTCAGCCTAGTTTTGCAAGTTAAACCACAGCGAGGAACAGCATACACTCACGGTCGCCACCCTCCCTGGTGTGTGTGTGAAGGGGTATAAACACCATCACCCGTATCTTCTCTCTTTAGTTCCCCTACAACTTCTCCTCCACCCTCCCGTACCCACCACAGCCTCTCCCCCATCCTCCTGTGGTTAGAGAAGGAGGGGAAGGTGTTGGACTAGGGAAGGTAAGTTCTCAGATGGGAGAGAGAGTCGAACAGTACCCATCACAGCCTAATGGCCTCCCTCCCCTTACCCACCACTGCCTCTCCCCATCCTTTTGTACCCACCACAGCCTCCCTGTTCACCCTCTTGTACCCACCAAAGCCTCACCCTCACCTTCCCTTCACCCCGTCCCTCCCCTCCTACAGCCAGCCATAACGCCTGAAGCACCCCAGTTTAGCTATTTCGGGGTCTGCTCCTGGCCGGAACCCCCTACCCCCGGGCAGCAGGAGACGGCAGGAGAGCGACTCCTCGGCCACCCTCGCCAGACAAAACAGTGCAGGCAGGATACACGCAGCCCCAACGTCTCCATCAGTAACGGGGAATATAATGTGGAAGAGCGAGAGAGAGCAGTAGGTCATGAACCGCGCGGCGCCATGCGCTCCTCCCTGCTAAACTTCACGACGCTCCAACCCTCCACCTCAACTGTGGGCTGCGGAAGGAAGACCATGAGGGAGTAGGGAGACTTAGAAGGAAGTAGGAGGAAGAGAGGAACAAGAAATTTTCGGGATAAAGGATCAAGGGGAAGGGAGGAGGAGGAGATGGAAGACAAGGTAAGAAAAGGGAGGAGGAGGAGGAGATAAAGGAAAGGAAAGCAAGAGAGATATGTTGGCATTCTGTCTCTGACCAACCATATTTACAATCTAATACCTACTTTCCCCCGTAACTTATTCACGTATTCTGCAATACTTTTACATTTCCACGTTTTCGTGTGGAGACTTGGACCTGGGTCTCACTATGGTCCCCAGACGAAAGCACCTCTCGCGGGCAACAGAGCCACTAGCCAACACTCCAGGTATCTGCAACTATGGCGCCACTGACCGTGTACGCACCGAGTCAACACACGGCGCAGGAATAACTATTGTTCCGCTGCCGAACACTCAGTCACAAGTTCCCATTGGTGTTTAGCCCTTTCAGTACGACGGTACGATCCTTTTGAGCAAGTTGGTATGACCCCTGAGGTGCCTGCACTCCGGTAGTTCAACCCCGTGCCAGCAGAGGTACCTGCACTCCGGTAATGATCCTGTTGCCCCAGCTGTAGGTACACCCCTAAAGTGACGGTAGTGGGAGGGAATATGAGCAGCATGTGGACGATTTAATCACCAACATCCGGCAGGTCGGAGGTGACTCGGGTGACCCAGGGGTGACCTCTCACGCCCGCGGTCATCCCTCACCATCATCCGAAGTGAACAAAGCAACACGGAAAGGTTTAGTGTAACTCATACGTTAAAACATGGAGAAAAAAAAATCTGTGGTCTTGTACTTACTGCGTTGCGTGTCACCACCTCCTCCCAATCTTTACCTGGAAAGACAGGAAAATGCAGTTAGCAGGATGAAAAGTTTGAGAAAGATAGCACTTTAAACTCAAATTATGAAACCATAGATAAAGATTTCAGTGCGTGTTGTGGCACCTCAGTGAATAGCGTGTCCAGAAGAAATCAAAATATACTGAGAGGTTGTGAGACAATGGGGAAGAGAGAGAGAGATAGAGGAGAGGTGATATGCGGGGTTCCTTGTCACCAAGTCACGCGTGGCCCACACCACCACCACCACTACTAAATCACCACCACCCACGTAGTACATGCAGCATCTGTTTCTGCAGTATCAACACCTGCGCCATCGCATCTTAAGAGGCCAGGAGGAATGCAACACCGCGATGCTGCAGGGGAGGCCATTACAAAGTGGCAGACTGGAGAAAGAAAATGGCTTAGATGATCGTAGGAGGACAGTTAAAACTGAGTTGAAAAAAGGCCGACCACTTTTGAGGGAACGAGTTCCTCCTTTGCAAGGTGAGGGCAGACGGTGAAATGGCGAGTTACAACATCAGGTGTGGCCATCAGCCTTGCAGCAACATCCGAGTCAGTTCGAGGAATCGTCCCTGGGACGTATCCTACACACACACATCCACCACTCAGAGCAGGATGTATCTTATACACATCCCCAACTCAGACCTGTGCTGGTTGGTATCCTTGCTAGAGAGGCCATGCCTTTCACAGGTCTGACCCTGTGAACAGACCTGGAAGCGATCACACAGTCTTGCACCACCATATCAACCTCTAACAACATCTGAAACTAAAAATAAAAACAATCATCTAAGTCATTAACAAACCCTTCATAACCAAGCAACGTGTCTGCCTGCCTGGACCCACCTCCGCGCTAACAACGTTACTTTGGTCGGCCATGATGCATACCCGCCAGGGTTTACTGCTAGGGTGCAATTCAGTTCCTCTTCCCACAGACATGGTTTAAGTCATCCTCGGCTGCAAACACCAGCAAACCGTCAGCAGATCCGGGCAAATCGGCACATGTGAGCTACATCCTGACTAAACCGTAGTCATTAGTGAAAAGAAATATAGAGGAAAAATCCGGGCTCCAGTCACTGCAGCGTTTGAAAAAAGAACGGCTCACTGGAGCCACTACTACAATAATATCTGTTTAACTGAACGCTTACCCCGAATTGTATATGCACTGGAAAGTTAACCTTTGTGAGAGTGAGGTGGGCGATCAGGGAAAACAAGAAGCCGCTACAAAGAATTCCACTCTGGGTTAAAAAATGGCAGAGCATTGTGGGAACGTTTCCTTTGTACGATATACATATATAAATATGTGATTAAAGGGGGAAAGAAATACTAAAAAAAATTATACACATATCTAGACCCGTACGCCTGGGGATTAACAAACAAATAATTCATATCTTTTCTGTGTTCAGGTGATGTGTTCTTAACACACACACAAAAAAAGCGACTAAACTGTATCTTCCGAGTATATGTATATCTACAGACAAATAATTCATATTTTTTTCCCGTTTAAGTGTTAACTTTAACTGTCTTGTGGCTGTGTAACGAGCGGTTAACAGCCTAGCCGTTTGTGTGCATCGATGGCGAGACTGTAAGAATGTGTTCCAAAACCATCAGAACATCTTTTATGAAACCGTCGCAGTTATATCCCAAGCCGTGTATATTTGGCATGTCACCAGTATATCCCGAGCTGCGTATATGCTGTCCCTGTCACCAGTATATCCCGCGCTGTGTATAACTCTATGAACCTAGAGTGAGGAATATGAGACCTCGTGTCATCAAGAGACTTGTGGGTGTAGCCAGGCCAGGCGGTAGGGCTCTTGGCCTAACCTACCCATATCCATGGTCCAAATATCTTCACGTTGTGGACAGGCCCCTTAGGTGGTGTATTCCCCGAGGGGCCACCAGCATACGACGATGCTGATATTAATAAACACTTGGCAGGCCCGTGGCTCCGCTCGCTGCCAACACCATTACTGTTGTTCCCCCTTTTTTTTTTTTTCCTCTCTCTCTCTCTCTCTCGTGGGCCTGACACTCATCCACCCGGCCCATCTAAACAGGGTGACAACCAGGGCCTTGTTCGCCCTCAATTTATTCCACGTTCTAACGAGACAAAAATAATGGAAAAAGAAAGGTGCCTTAAACACGTGTTCCATCTATTGTTTGCTTTCCCTGGCGGTGTCTGGGGGAGGGGAAGGTTACTTTACTGCGATGTCTTCAGTTCGACTCTCGTGCCACAGTGCCAGCAGCTGTGATGGCCTCGTTGCAACCTCCCCCCCAACACCACGCTGCAGCACACCCCTCACCCACCTTGTACTCTTTCCCTCACTGAAAAAATCGCCCCCACCCGTCTCTATAGGTTTTCTGTTGACTCCACTCTTCTCCAAACCTTTCCATTTGCCCTTTATCCACACTATCACGGAAACGCTGTCTCTACGTATAATCAGACAAGTAAAACCTTCTTGTGTAAAAGAAAAAAAGGGTTATCTATTGTTTAAGCCCCAGCCCTCGCAGCCCAGACACCATGCTCCAACTCCTCACTAACCCGCGCGTGTCGTCTCCTCTTCCTGCTCTCCCCTCCCTCCCTATCTGCCCCTGCCAGACAGCTGGCGTACCCTGGCCACCCCTCGTGGATGGCGTGCCCCCTCCACCTGCCCCTGCCAGACAGCTGGCGTACCCTGGCCACCTCCCATGGATGGCGTGCCCCCTCCACCTCCACCTGCCCCTGCCAGACAGCTGGCGTACCCTGGCCACCTCCCGGGCGTCTTTAACGACCAACCGTTTACGGTGACTTCCCTTTCCTGTCCATGTCCCAGAACATCAACTTCCCCTACGACCAATGTTTACCACTCTCCCTCCCCCTCCGCGTTCCTGCACGTGTCCCTCGCCTCTCCCACCCTTACCATCCCCTGCCTACCGCCCGTCACACCAGTGGCCCTCCACCGGCGTCTTTTCCTGGCGGTGTCAAATGAATGAGGCGACGGAGCATCCTCCTTCCTCTCCTCCTCCCTCCATCATCCTCTTCTCTCCATCACCCTACCCCATCCTTCTACTCCCCTCTTCTTCAACCTACCTCATCCATCTCCTCCTCTTATCTTCACCCTAATCCATCCTTCTACTCCCCCCCTCTTCTTCATCCTACCCTATTATTCTCTCTATCCATTCTTCCTTTCCATCTCATTTTCACCCTAACCCCATCCTTCTCCCCGACTTCACTCAACCCCATCCTTCCCCTCCCATCACGTTCACCCTACCCTGAGCACCGTCAGTCGAGGCACCATTAGCTACGGCTCCGTCACCTGAGGTACCTTAAGACGGGGGGAAGGGAATATCGCAGTTACAGCCTTATCAGCGGGGGGGCACTGTAGTCAGCCAGGGCATTGGTGGCAGCCTGGGCAGTGCCAGCATCACTACCCAAGACAGGCTGGCGTGGCACCGTGCCCGTGACGACCACTGGTGGCTCCTCTCCGTCAGCACTCGCAGTCGTCTCTCACGTGTGGACGACCCCTTTAGAATGTCGGTAAATCCTTCGAGCACGACGCTGCAACCTTTAAAGAATATGATGGTCCGACCTTTGACCTGACCCTACATTCAAGCTCGAGGGGTTAAAACATCTCGAGATAAAAGGCAAAACACCGACCAACGGTGTGGTGAAAACGAGGACGAAAAAGACAAGTAAAAACAAAGAGGCCATCGAGACTGGTGGCAGAGATGATGGGATGGTTGAGGAGTGGGCGGGCGATGGTCGGGTCGAGGTGGTGATGGAAGTAATGGCTTGCGCCACCGCCACCCGCCCAGCCAGCTCTTGAGACCCGGATGATTCTGGCTGTGTGGAAACTGGTGTCTGGTAAACTGTGATAGAGGCAGAGGGTGACGACACCCGTAGACCTCCACACGCACACACACACACACACACACACACACACACAGACACGAAGGGAATAAGCTAAGTAATGAAGCTATGAATGCTGACAGTGTACAGAAAATGCATCTGATATTGTTGGGGATGCGTAGACAAAACTTACTGAAGACTTAAGATCCCACCTGTTCTGGCAGCAAGGAAGGGAAGTGAAGACAAAGAACTAATGAAGAAGGTGCAGAGGAGAGCAACAAAGATGGAACTGGAATTAAGACAGGTGAGTTACGGGGAAAAGTTAGGCGTTTTAAATTCGTCCACCTTGGAAGAGAGAAGAGTAAGCGGGTGACTAGATCATAATCTTTAAGGTTCTAAGCCAGCTCGATGACGTAGACAGTGACCAGCTCTTCGTAAGGTGCAAGGATAGAACTAGGAGTCTCAACACGCAAATGAGCAAGAAAATTGTTAGAAAATATGGAAAGAAATACTCTTATAGCATTATGGCGATGGATGAATAAAATAAACTGAATGATGAAACTGCCAGTGCAGAGAGCTTACGTAAGTTAAAAAAAAAATGTGTGGCAGAGGAAATTCAAGAAATGAGGCCTATCGAATGTAAAACTCCCTCCCCGTACAGGGCATATAATTACACGTCCACGCTGACACATATCATGCTCTCGTGTTCAATACTCGTATACTCCAATCGCTTAGTTAAATTCTCTCTCTCTCTGTCTCATCTATTGTGAACTAGTCTTAACCCTTTCAGTTTGACGGCAAAGCGATTTAACCCCTTGAGCATGGAGAGTAAAGTCCTTTAATACGAACACTTTAACTCTTTCAGTACGAAGACTTAACCCCTTGAGCAAAATGACAACCCCAGAGTACAATGACTTCCGTCTCGTACTCAAGGGGGGTGGGGGGTCAAGTCGTCGTACTCAGGGGGTCAAGTCTTTCCCGATCAAGAGGTTAATGAAGTCACGGCTGGAAAGCTGCGTGTCCTTCTATGACCTCATCGCAGCCGAGTGACATTGGCCAGCCATTCCAAGCGACCCTCTGATGCGTGGATACTGTACAGTTTATTCGTATTTAATCTAAATCCATCAACTTCATCTGTCGTGAGAGCCTTTCAGAGTCGGGCGAGGCGTTCCCGACCGGATGACAGACAGGAGAAAGAAATTCGCATCTGCTGAACAGTCTTTTCATGAATATTCTAATCACATGCATTCATGTACCTGCCGCGAGTTACTGGTTGACACACTCATCACCGTGACGCGAGGTGGGTGAGGCCTTGGCTGCCACACCTGCCGCTCGTTACAACCAGCAGCACCTCAACTCCTGCCTGCCTCACCGGCGACCCCTCCTGCCTCCTCTTAAACCCCATGGGCGCGGCGGCAGGCGGGTCGTACGACCCGTTAAGAACCTGATGACGCGACCCTTAGGGGGGTATGATTTCACCCCAGCGAATGGGTCATACCACCGTCCTCAGCGCAACAGAGGTACTCCTCCAAGTCCGAACAAATCATGAAGTTCAGCTATGTTTAATACCCGCCCGACCTTCTCTCCCCGTCCATGGGACCTCCACTCCTCCTCTTCTTCTACCTGATCAAATAAGCGGTTGGATACATCAGCCACGACAGCCTAATCTAGTGGGAATATATATGTTTTTTTCAGCCATGTAATTAAAACAATTCTAAATATTTCCATTAACAAATGAGCTACATGTTCTAGTCTCCCTGAGTATTTGCATATAATACGGCATATTTCCCCAGGACCTACTTGCTCATGACGATATGACACTTATGCTGCACCTTTAAGCACGATAGTAATACTCGGGACATAGCAGTGCAACCCTCGAGCAAGACGGTGCGACTGTTGAACACTACGCTACAACCCTCGAGCACGACGGTACGCCTCTTGAACATTACGGTACAACCCTTGAGCACGACAGTACAATCCTTGAGCACGACGGTACAACTCTTAAGCACAACTGTACAATCCTTGAGCACGACGGTACAACCTTGAGCACGACGGTACAATCCTTGAGCACGACGGTACAACTCTTAAGCACAACTATACAATCCTTGAGCACGACGGTACAATCCTTTAGCACGACGGTACAACCCTTGAGACGACAGTACAATCCTTGAGCACGACGGTACAACCTTGAGCACGACTGTACAATCCTTGAGTACGACGGTACTACTCTTAAGCACAACTGTACAATCCTTGAGCACGACGGTACAATCCTATAGCACGATGGTACAACCCTTGAGCACGACTGTACAATCCTTGAGTACGACGGCACAACCCTTGAGCACAGCTTTACAATCCTTGAGCACGACGGTACTACTCTTAAGCTCAAC
>JAUUDW010052706.1:0-16624 GCA_032361385.1 Panulirus guttatus
TAGTTATTGGGAAAGACATGAGGAGGTAGAGAGTTCCAAAGCTTCGACGTGTAGGGAAAGAAGCAGTTATCAAAACGTCACACCCTTGAGTTCCCGATGGCCAAGTAATGAAACTAGGACCAGAGCAATGTTCTAAGCACACTTCTTATATTCCCAGTGTTAACAAAAGAATGTGGTCATCCGTTTAATTTCCCAACATTTTTATTCATCTTTGTATATTTACTAGATACTTGTTGAATGCTGTTCCCAGCTTAAGTCTTGTTCAATTATCCCTCTGTATCATCAAAACCATCCCATTCAGCTGATATACAAATGGACAAAGAAACATGTAAACTGCGCATAAATAAATCACTAGATTCTATCATTTACAGAGCCACAATTCTGCCATATTTAGCCAAAATCACATGGATTTCAGTCTCCTATAAGGTCTTGAAATTTGTTGTTGGTCGGATATTCACCTTAGTACAATTAGCTAATCAGCATTAAGATTTTAGCGTCGACAAATGAGAAATTTCATATTCATAATGTTTACGTTCATTAGGCTCCCTGACAATTCTACGTTACACCCTTCCATCTCATCATGCATATATTTTAAAACTGTCATCAAGGTATATTGTCACGTGAAAAAGATATTTCCAGAAAAAACTTTCGCGTTCAGCAATACACGAAATGTTAGTCAAAGTGACCTAGTTATCTTATGTGTAAATCTTATGTTAGCTTCCTTGATAACTAGTTATGGACAAAAAACTATTTTCAATAAATTTGCATCTTATTTCCAAAGTAACAGCCCGAAATGATTGAGATGTAATCTATGTTTAAAACTATCCAAGGTAAGGTATCAACTTGCCTGCTACGAAAAATGATTGATATCCGATGAGTATTACTCAGATTTACGCGTCGACTGAGAACGCTTTTGAAAATCCTTGTTTTAACAATACCGGTACAAGATTTTCTTTTATCTCAAGGTAATTGTTCGATATCACCACTTTCGAACTCACACGAGGTATAGGTATTAACTTGCATGCAAGTAAAAAAAATGGCTGAAATACGATGGATTTTACTTAAGTTATCGCGTAACGACAGTTTAACTGACAGATCTCTTCGCTATAATCCACACCCATATTCCTAACCGCTTTGACCACTCTCCAAATATTGTGGATCTGTTTTTTTACCTCTAATCCTTCGCGCTGTAGCCAGAAAATCTCACCTCCATTGCGTTCATCTGATCACACTTTTATACATTTATCTAATTTAACGGCACTTTCCCCTCCAGCAGACTCTCTAAACGTAAATATTGGCACCTCACCAAAGCCGACTGGAAAAATTACGAAAATTCTTTCCTGACTTTCCTTGGGGAGATTACTGTCTCTTGTGCGGTGATGCTTCTGCCTCGGCCAAACGCATAGCAGAGGTTATTGTTGCGGGAATGGAAGCATTTATCCCCTCTTCCTCCAGGACGACCTCTTCTTCCAGTCTGTGGTTCAACCGTTCCAGTTCTGAGACCATTCAGGCAAGGGATCAGGCATATCGGGCTTGGAAAAACTCTCCTTCCTCTGGCTCCCTTTCAGCTTTTATCACTGCCCGTAATCAATGCAAATATGTTATTCGTGAAGCAAAGCGTTCCTTTATTCAAAAAGGAAATGTGATAACATTTAGTCATACACTGATAGCTCCTGGTCTTTATCTAAGGGCATCTGTAACAACTTCTACCTTTCCCTCACATTTCCGTCCTGACGGTACTATAGCTGTCTCTGCCGTAAACGAAGCAACCCTCTTTGGTTCCCGTTTCTCCTCTAACTCCACCTTGGATGAATCTAACATTCCTTCAACCCCTGATGTTCCTCTTACTAATCTTATGCCTCTTCCCGTCATCTCTTTTCGAATTGTTCGAAAAGCGATTCTGTGTCTTGACAAAAGCAAGGCTTATGGTCCTGATGCCAGCCATTCCAGTGTACTCAAAAAATATGTGACTCAGAACTTGCACCTTTGCTTGCTCGTCTGTTCAGTTTATTTGTAAAAACCAGAACTTCTGCTTCTTCTTGGTAGCATGCGTTGGTACATCCCATCCCTAAGAAGGGTGACCATTCTGACCCCTCTAACTATCGTCCTGTTGCTTTGACATCCACCGTTTCCAAAGTCTTTGAATCCTTCCTCAACTCTCATATCCTCAGATAACTTGAATATCACAGCATTCTCTCTGATCGCCAGCATGGCTTCTGTGAGGCGGGGTCCACTGGTTATATTCTTTCCTATTTTACTAATGTCTGGTCATCATCCCTGAAACCTTTTGGGGAATCCTGTATTGTTGCCCTTGAAATGTCTAAAGCTTTTGACAGGGTCTCCTCTGGGTCTCATATCTAAAGTCGTCTCTTTTGGCTTCCCTCCCTCACTTTGCTCCTTCATATCTAGCTTCCTCTCTGGCCGATCTATCTCCGTAGTTGCTGATGAATCAGCTTCTCCATCTTTTTTCACCAACAGCGGTGTCCCTTAAGGTTCTGTCCTGTCTCCTACACTTTTTCTCCTCTCTATCAACGATTTCCTTTCCTTTACAAATAACCAAATATAATCATACGCTAACTACTCAGCGCTGCATTCATACACATCCTTCAGTTCTGCTCCCTCTCTTACTCGATCTGCATCTCGTCTCGACACAGCTTTCTCGATAAACTCAGACTTAGACAGGATGTCTGATTAAGGTGGACGAAATCTAGTTAAGTTTGATGCCTCCATCTCTGTATCGAAAACTCCTCACAACTCGTCTCTTCTTTGACGGTTCTGTAATTCCGCCTCTTAACTCAATTAACATACTTGGTATTACTGTAACATTCACTCTATCTTGGAAGCCCCACATTAAAGGAAGAAGCTAAGTTTGCCTCTGAGAAACTGGGAGTCCTATTTAGATGTCAAAACTTCTTTTTTCTGAACAGTTGCCTCGTTTATACAAAGGATCGATCCGTCCTTGTATTAAGTATTGCTCTCACAACAGACTTGGTTCTAGCTCTGCATACTTACCTGATAGAGTTAAGACGAAAGCAGTCCGACTTATCACCTCTCCCAAACTAACTTCAGACCTTGACCCACTTGCCCTACGCCGCAATCAGTTGGTCCATTTTCCCTTTTCAATAGGTATCATTCTGGTTTTGGCTCCCGAGAGCTGGCTGCTTGTGTGTCCCCACCATTAGGTAGACCACGCAATACTCGGCAAGCTGTTGCGTCACATGATTATTGTGTGGCCATCCGCAACTTGAGGGTGGGCCGTTCTGATACCTGCTTGTTTCTCTACACGTCGAAGCTTTGGAACTCTCTACCTTCTCGTGTCCTCCCAATAACTATGACCTGGCATATTTCAAAAGACAGCGTTTTCATTTCCCCAAAATTCGTAAATACTTTCCCTTGTTTCTTCTTTTTTTCCCTTTCATAATTCTCTCTATATTTCAATGAAGCCCAGGCCTTGATGTGGACTTTTGTCCGTGACTGGGGCCTTAACTATAAAGAAAAAGTAACTGTAAGTAGCGAGAGGCGAGGTTGGCACCCACTTTCGACCTGCCCTTGACCTGACATCTCTTGGACGACCTCACCCAGGTCAAACCGGACACAAGATTGATTTACAGAATACAACATATACTCACGAACAGTTGACAAAACTTTTGCATACAAAAGTTTTGATCAAGTTGGTTGCCTTAGAAAAAAAAAACGGCGGCGTGTTATCAGGATATTCCCGAACAGAAAAACAAATGTGGACTGGCCAGACAAGCTTTGATCATAAAGCTTAGACGAGAAAGTTAAGCTGTAACATCGAAAGCTCTGGCAGGCGTGATCCAAGCAGTTTATTAATAGCTCGACCACTGTTACCACCTTTTGTAACATAAACAAACTTATCGTCAGGCGTTGAGGCAGTCTAATTTACAAACTAGTGATGGACTTATAATCTAACAAAAGCAGGTGAAAGCAACGCCATGAATACGTTTTAAAAACAGATAAGAGGAATACTGCGCTTCAAGTCCTCTACTCTAGACTGGAGTATTCGCGCCTCCGTTGTCAAAAATGGCTTACAAGTGTGTCCCACTAGGTCATGTTTGTTTTTCTATCCTCCATATTAAGCTGTGTGTGTCCTTCCTCTCCTCTCATGCCACAAACAGTCTCGAAAGGACCCAATGCTCCTATGCATACTGTTTGCCTATCTTTCTTTTGCATACCATTCCGGAAATGGGAATAAGGGACAAATTGTGGTGTGTCTCATTTGTATTTAAATTGTGCAGGAAATAAGTGCAATAGAGACGTATGTATTATGAATGGAACTTAGACATATAGTTGACGTTATGCATTACTTTAAAATGTTGATATTATAGATGTACTGTGGATAAGTAGATCTAGGAACGGGGAATCCTGATTATTTGGGAACACCAAATAGATATAACTTGTCTTTAGGAAAGGAGGACAGGGTATGGCACAAGTCTTTGCTTTCTAATCCTTCTTCCTATTTTTTCTGATTCTCTCTGTTTCCTAAAGCATAGCTTCCTCTCTCTCTTGATTCCATTGCTGTACTAGCTGTTAGAGCGACTTCTTCCTTTTGTCTTATGAAGTGTGATGTCCCTCAGAGTTCTGTACTATCACCTACTCTCTTTCTTCTCTTCATGAATGATCTGTCATCAACTTCTAATAATTTTCATCCAATACAGATTATTCCACTTTACACACGTCATCTCTTTTTTTCCCCTCTCTTTATTCTAATGCTTGCTTTCTCCCGAACAGAGCATACTTCCCATCTCAATTTGAACCTGTGCAGCTCTTCGAAGGACTAGGGAAGCAGTAACATGTTAAATTCAGTAGTGATAAGATGCAACTATTCTCAATATCTTTTTCTGTGTCATTTGTTTCTTGCTATTGAATTACAAAACATCAAAATTCAACCTTATAATAATATGAGTTTCTGTGACATAACCATATCCTCAACTCTACCTCAAAATCATATATAATGAACATTGCAAAGTTTGCTTCCCAAAAGATAGGGAATGTATAGGTGCCATAATTCTTCTTATGTGTTGCTATGCCATATCTGTAAGGGTTTTATTCAGTCTAGTGTGGTCTACATCTCTCATATCTAGAATGGTTCTCCATTTACCTCCCTATCAGCAAGAATGGAATCGAAAGCTCTTCATCTCAATAATTCTCTTGACATCACCTCTCTGCGACCATCCCTTTTTGTCTGCTGTAATACTGCTGCCCTCTCCCTGTCCTCCAGATATTATTTTAGCCACTGTACTCATGAGTCATCTGCATGTGTTCCTGCCACCAAGGCTTGGATGCATGGCATGCACCTGGCTGCTACCTCTCATATTTTCTCTGTGGAGACTAGCCACACAAGGATTGACTGTCGGCTATGATACCTCTTCCTTCCCTCAAAAGGTAAAACTATGGAATTCTTTTCCTTCCTATCCTCTCCCAATAATCTTTCCACTTTAAGAATGAGGTTTACAAATACTTGCAGAGCCATGATTAAACCCTCCATTCTTTATTTCTTACTTTTTTGTCTTCTCAACCAAGATGGCATGTTTTGCTCGTGTCATGTTGGTCTCTGAAAAAATATACAGGTGCAGGTTGTTTACATGTCTGTCAGGGAGTTAAAGAATAATGGTTGATTTGTGTGGGGTTGCAGAATTTCGTTTTGAGCGAGCCATTGTTTTAATTGCATAAAATATTGCTGCATGTTTGTTGTTACCTGTATAGTGTTAGGGTGCTGCAACATGACTGTGAGGTCATTGGTGCTGTATATGAGACGACTTTTGCATTGTGACTTGCAGACAGAGTGGTGAGGACGAGTAGGAAGTGGTTGGAGAGAAACTGATCCCTGGGAACTTGAGTTTGAGGATATTCAAGGTGTAGCCCATGGATAACTGGTTTGGCAGCTAACCTGTGAAGATGGTTAACCTTTTTTTTTATGTCACCTTGTTCGAGGGTGGTGTCAAGTATCTTATGCATCAGAATATGGTGGGCAACATTGTCAGATTATTTTGCTGATCTCTCTTGTAAGAGAGTGTAGCTGTGGCTAATTGATGCCATTCAGAAAGTGTTGCGTGAGGTTTGTATGCAGTCGTAGTGGAATGATTGGGTGTAAAGCTGTCAGTGTGGATGAAATCAGGTGGAATATTACAGTTAACTCTTGAGGATCACTTGTGGTTGGTGTGTAACTATGTGATCTGTGAGGCATGGGATATTGTTGTTAGGCTCTTAAGAGTTACATGTGTAGTGGTCGGGATGGTGTGGTAGGTATATGTTTTATTCACTGTTTGCCAGAGTTGGGTGCTCTTCATTAAGGTTATGGTGCCAGCTTACTATTTATTCTTCTGCAAGTAGGTTGGTATTGTTGCTGTTGTTTAAATGTGGGATTTGCTTCATGATTTGGTTGATGGTGACTGGTTTTGTTTAAGTGCATTTCTTTGATTTATAGGTCTGCAACGTGTAGGGAAAAGTTTGGAACATATTTCTTTTTATATTCGTGTAGTACATGTACTAGTTTTATGTTGCCTGGGATGATATTGATGAAATGGGAAATGGCATAGTCTAAGGATGAGAAGTTATCTGTAAATACTGGTCGGTCTACTTTCCTGTATGTATTATGTAAGACAAGCACATATCATTCACCCTCATAACAAAAACATCAACACAAAGGCCACAAAATGAATTTCCTCAGAACACTCACTGGCACTAGTTTCAGACAATAAAAAGAATCCCTTATAGTCATCTAAATATAATTCATATGCTGTACCCTACATAACATCTCACCTGTCTGATCATCCATCCTTTCAGAAGCAAACATAATAGAACTACAAAGACGCAAAACAGATACCAATTGTAGCAACTACTAACACTCATCACCTCCATAACAAAACAAAATATATCCAATACAGTCCTACAGTTGCATCCTTAGCAACCAGTTTATTGGAAGAGCTATCACCAGCTCTTACTGAAAGCACCACACAACCAATCTCCCTGAAAAATAGAAAGCTCATCCCTGGGTCACACTTCAACAACATACACTCATAGATCCCCCAACTGCCTGCAGACATCACATTACCTGCATATTTACACACTAAATAGCTACCCCCATTCCCTGAGTAAATCTAAAAACTTCACTCCACGTGACATACACCCATGTGATTCTCCCAATTGCATGAGGTTCACATTATCTAAAAACTTCACTCCACCTGTCATACACCCGTGATTCCCCCAACTGCACGAGGTACACATTATCTGAACACCGTTCATCTCTCCATCATAAACACTGATTCAGCACATCATGAGACCTTCATGCCCAAGATGCAGTTTCCACAATAAAGACTCTAAACACTTATTCCTCAGTTGTCCTGCATTCACCATACATAACAGCTTTATCACACCCCTTGGCATGTACCCCTATCTAGTGGACTTGACTGGTTACTTGAACACTGCTGGGAGCCTCACAGAGAGGGTTCCAAGGCCAAGAAGGTACAGTACAGTAAGTTATATTTTTCTAACATTAATGTTACCTACACACATTTAATCTCTGTACTTTTAATCTACTGTGGCTTTTCATGTTCATGAAATCATCTAATATACAACAGAAAATTTCCTTCAGTCTCACTCATACATGAGTACACTTTAGAAGCACTTCACCCTTTTTATTGTGTGTGTGTGTGCTGTCATTTTGAAAAAAGTTTTTTTAAAGAAAATGAAGAAAACCATCAAGTTCTTAATCATTTACTATCCCTTTCTGTTATGCTCATAGCAGGCAATACTATCAGCATAGTTGTCATAAAATCCTAGTTTAATATATCATACAGGATTAAAGACAAACTTACATGTGAAACTTTTTCATATTCATGCCTGGTCTAACTGTTAGGTGAAAATGTTCTTGGGTGATGTAAAGAGATTTTAAGAAATAAATCATATCACATAATCCTTTCCCTGTGGCACTCCTAGTATCCACTGCACACTCTAGATATTCTCAAATATTCTACATCTCCATACGTTTATATTACTATCAACATAAACGTAAGTTTCTAATGTAATGACATAAAACTCAGCAAGATGAAACATTGTGTTTGCTGTACACCCTTTTGCATAGTTGCTATGCTGCCAGGAATAGGAGACTGGGGTAAATTGAGTCTGTGGGTAAGTTGAGCTATCAAATTTTAGGAAACCAGAAACAATAACAAGTCCATGTTGCCATCCACAGAAAGACAGATACTTCTTTCTGGAGATGAGCTGAATCTCCATGGTAAGTTCGTTACTGGTATCTGCATTTAAAACTGTAATATTAGCCCTATTAAGTAATTTTGAACTTAAAATGTAGGGTATCCACATCTAAGCAGCAGATAAAAGTGAGGTTGCATAAAAAAATATTTCAAGCCTATGTTTATTATAATATAGGGTTAAGAAACAAAGATGGTAAAGTAGTTAGCTTGTGCTACTGTGTAAATTATTTTAAGATGGGAGCTGACTAACTGTGATATCCACTGAGTGATGATTTATTAGCTGAATTTGCTGTGATATCCAAAGCTTATCATTATACTAGTTTGGTTGAGAAACTGATGATGATGAACTTGAGGTAAGGTTCAAAAGACTGAAATTGATAGCTTACTGCTTCTACCTAATAATCATACTTAAATGTTCCTACCTACAACTTCAGTCTACTGCTCCTACCATTTTGCCCAAAGGCAAGGCTGGTGCATAAATAGAAGTAGTCATTAGGAACAGTATATAGGAGCCTCTTCAAACATTGCTCTAGACTTGCCCTAAGCCAGTGACCTGTTATGGAGACTGTTGTTGTGGCCACCCCTTTGAGGTTGTTACAGTCGGAACAGGCGTTAGAGATATAGATAGATAGATAGATAGATAGAATTGATAGCTTCTAGACCGAACCAACCAACATTCACCTTCACCAGTGTTCTTCCCTAAAACAAGTATGATCAAGAAGCTATGAAGACCCTTCATAGTTACAGGAACAGCCAAAAGAGGACAGTTCATTTTTCTGGTAAACTTAGACAAATGGCAAACTGAGTATGCAATAGACAGCCCAACAAGTAATAGTTAGGTTAAGTAAATTTTGTGTCTTTTCTTCATAATGAAAAAAATTTTTGCTTGTTACACCAGACTGAGAAATAAATCCATCATTTGTCCTGATGATGTCCTCTATCACTATAATTCCATTATTCAGGGGAGAAATAAAAGTTCCAGAAAATGTGTGAAAACAATTTCAAGCTGTGAAATAACGATTGAGGAGTGACAGTTTCTACCCAACATGACTCAGATTCTCCTATCTACGTTCTCAGCTTACCCTACTCCAGGGTCAAGCCGAGTCAAATGACAGGAAAATATTCAAATTACTTAGTATTAATCTGCAAAGACTGGATAAAATATTTTTGTTTCTATGAATACAGAACTATATAAAGTACACCATGGAACTATTGTCAGAAAGTAGCACCTATTACATGGATAAAGTAGGTAAAAATTAAAGGTGGCTCAACATTCCTCAGTCATATGTATTTTTGAAAATATTTTGTCACAAACAAACATGATTACAAAGGGCTTTCATGAATAATATCCATTATCATGTATGAGTGTCACAGCTTAACAAATTATTACTTAACAAGCAGCTAACATACAGGCACAAATCTCGTACAGGCCTCCTTGACATCTCCACATAGACTGATGGAAAAAATATAGGCTGAAGCATCGGGTGGTGTTCCAAGCATTAATGGCCTTGTATATCCCCTCGAGGCAGAGGTAGCTGATTCAAGACATATACACTTCAGTCACAACAAAGTTAAAAAAAGATACCCGATCATTTACATCTCAGCTGCATGGAATAGGTTAAAGGTATGTTACTTTTTATGTTTCATCTTTCCTTCCGAATGCTTCTTCTTTCTCTGTATTTTCTTGACTTTCCGTGGGTGAACCCACTTGGGTACATTTCCATATTTCTTTATTAGAGCTTTGAGAGATGTGTTGCCCACTGCTTCAGAGGTAAGCCCTTCTGATGTTGTAGGTGTTGCTTCCGCTGCTTCAGTTGCAGCTTGATCTGTCTTTTTTCTTGCAGCGTTAACAACTGGAAAATTATGAACTTGAATTTAGGCATGCGCTTTTAATAAAAAAACAAATTTCAGAGGCTTTGTACGAAACAAAGTTAACAAATAATATGAATTACTGTAATGGGGGAGGGACAAGAGTGAGGTGGGGATATTATAAGTATACTAGTTAACCATGTTTTAAAAAATTAAAGATGTCACAGTTATTTCATATAAATAATACAGTACTATTATGTTGGCAGAATAGGAGGATAAGTTAGGTGCAACAGTCAGTTGCTCTGATATATGCTGATGGAGGATGAAAGTAAATAAGAGTTCAAGCAAGATTCATGTTTCTGAAAAGGTTGACCTATGACAGTTAAATGGAGGACAATTACAAGTTGTACATGAGTATTTGGATAAGATGACCATTATTGACAGTGATAAGAAAGGTTAAGGTGGAAATACAAATCATGTTTGGGCAAAGAGCAAGAGGTACAAATCTTTGGTGAATGGGAAGATTTCAGTGGAGAGTTCATAGATTAGTGTCCCAGGTCTGATGTATGGACACAACATCTTACTTTTTCTTGGTTAAGATATGTAAAAACTAAATGTCAGAGATATCTCATACGATATAGCTGCCATTGGAAGAAGAGATATAGGACGGAGATCTGTGCAGGCTTTGTTTAAAAAAAAAAAATCATTAAAAAGAGGCACAGATATACTTCTTATATCAAAGGGACATGCAGAAAGCATGGCCAGTGACAGGATGATCAATGGCATTTATGATACTGGAGTTAAAGGTACTTGGAGAAAAGGTAGACCATGGATGAGACAGACACAGTGAATACACTAAACTGGGCAAGAGCTATTTCATATAAGGATGCTGATGGCTTGATTTCTGACTGTATATAATAGGGTTATTTTGTATGCAAAGGTGGAGGCGTGGACAGAGACTAATTTTACGTTACAAATCAACTTCGTATGAAAAAGCTGTAGATTTCTGTACTAGCGTGGGAACTATTCAGCTTAATACACTGGACACGAGTTCAAAATGGATGACCAAATACAGAGAGATTGTAAGCTCTTACCTTCAGAAGCATCTTTGACTTCAACTTGATCTTTTTCATTCTGTACCACTGCCAAAAGGGAAGCCAGCTCCTTTTTGCCATATCTTATACGCTTTTCTCTCAGGCATTTTCGTCTCCACTTACTCCGTATACTTTTGGCCATGTTCTCTGTATATAGGCAAGTGCCTGTTGATATAATAATGAGAAGTTGGCAACCTTACAAAGTTTTTCAATTTCAGGAAACACCTAGTAAGAAGCATACAAACTTTATAGTTGTACAAGCAAGATCAGTGATGAGAAGCTAAAAGTTTCAAGCCAAAATCAGAAGGAAAAGCAGAGCCATTTGTGAAATAGAGAAGAATCTGAAATACTTTTTTCCTGAAAAATACATTTTGGCCATTGTGTACCTAAGATAACATATACAGAGGAGATAGAATGGCAAGTGAACTAATAAGAAAGCACTATGAATCAGCATTTAGTTGGAATACAATCATCCTAATGATATATGAACCAGACAGTTCTCTCCTGAACAATGATCCTTCCATGATTCAGATACTGGGTTTCACAACTGTGCCAGCATATTCTGAGTAGGCCACAAACAGCATGCCCATACCATCTGCTTCTAGAGAACATTTGGAGAGGGAGATAGAGAGAATGAGAAAGAAAAGAAAATTTGAAGATACAAATCCCCTAAAATGGGAGTTTAGACCCTGGTGTTCACTAGCAACTATAAAAATTACCATAGACCTACCTGTCTGATGAAGAAATGTATGAAAACTATAAATCTACAATATAAACTATCAACACAATAGTGCTGACAGGTGTCAGGATTCTCCATGCAACTGGTTACACTGCAAGTGAGAAGTCACTATCAGTGAGACTGTATCATTATCAGTAGATAGAAAGGAGTAGAGTCTCATTGAGGACCTTCTTACTCAAAAGGATATCATCATTTCCCTTCTTCTGCTGCCTTGAAGCTGCAGAAGCCCTATAAAAGGAGTCCTGGGGTTATATAATAATAATAATAATAATAATAATAATAATAATAATAAATGATCATCTTCAGAGAATACGATGTTTTATACAACAAGAGAATCAAGGTTTCACAGTAGAGTGGCTAAGTAAATCACAGCTGCCAGGGTACTGATGAAATCTTAAAGGTTAGAAAAAAATCCTAACCCTGCCCTTTTTGCAGATCTGCAGGGTTGAAGTTGGAGACTCTAGTTCTGAGAATATTCCCATTAAAAGGGTACAGAAGAAGTGGGAGTCTGCATGGGAGTGTGGCATATGAAAGAACCAAATTATTTATGTAAAAGATCCGAAGTTGTAGACACTCTCAGAACAGTAAAATTCAACAGTTTAGGTCTGTGTGAGTGGTGAGAATGATAGGCAGGTATAGGGCACCACGTGTAAATGAGAGTGCTGGAATAATACATATATTGTGTTTATCAGTGGCTGTGATTGCTGAAAATATACACTTTAAACATAATTATGGTAAAATACACACTTCAGACACAGAAAAGATAGGGTAAACAAGAGCATGGCTGATTTGCTTTTGGTAAGAAGAAAAGTGACTGGTAGTTTGATGTTCAGTCTGAGAAAGCTTTGGGAAAGGTCTTTCTATCATAGGATAGTAATAAGTTGTTGAGCCTTTTACTGCAGATGGCACAGGACTAGAAATAAGAATGAAAAAAATAAGAAAGATAAAAGTAAGAAAGTTGAGGACTGAAAATGTTTACCCTCCTTTCAGAAAAATAAGTACAAGGTAAGGTCAAGGTGATGTTGCAGCATCTGTGCCCCTAAAGCAGCTATCCTAGTTTTCAGTGTTTTTGTCAAAGTAAACCAGACCCACATTAATTTCAGCATTGCACCAACTGCCCAAAATTGTAAATAAATAAATGATGCATTAGGTATCTGGTCGTGCTGCCACCTCAACAATTGGTATATAGTCCTACTACAAATTTTACCTACGATATATGGGGAAAATAGGGTTTCATTAGTTCTCTGTTGATTTCTAACAGCATTTCACATATTTCTACATTTAATTACTTCTAGCTTATCACTAATCTTGATACCCCATCCCCGCTAACACTCTTATTATTCCATAATAATTAATGCTCTAAATTAAGCTCTTCCCATGTAAATATCATATACTAAATGTGAAGAGTTAGTTTTCACGCTTCTTTTAAGTCCTCAAGTTATTTCTGAAGTATCCCTAAGCCACAGGTGTTCTGGAAAAATAATGTCGGCAAATACCATATGACACCTGGGCCGATTAGTCGGCAAAGTAACCACCATGCTTAAATATCAATAAATACGATGGCGCATGGATACTTAATAATACAATATTATCTTTGATAAGATTGCATAGAATGAGTTTGATTAGTTTAAGCTAAGGCACTTGTTATCTCGATGTAGTTTGCAAGATTACATGACAACCAGGTTCTTCAAATTTCCCACACAATGATCATCCTTGAAGATGTAGCACTGCAGTTAGTACATACCTGAGTCGATAAGGATGACAGTACTGAAAAAAAGAGATAAAATGGTACGACTTAAGGTATGTTTCTAATGTGTTGATTTGTGGTTCTCTGGCAACGTGTTTCATGTGTTGTTGTTGTGGGGGATACAGACCTAAAAATATACTTATTTTTCTTTATATAATATATTTGTAAAAAAGACCTTCCGGACAGTTTTCAACTATTTTCTCATAAAAAGAAACGTATAACTAAAAGGCGAAATAGTGTCATATGCTGTCAGAATTTCCCCTAAAACTTTGAGCATGTATCCGACCGATTGTGTTAATGTCGATTTAGACTACCTTTTTTCAGTATATTTGAAGTGAGTGAGTTTGTTTTTGTAAGATACATGTGTATAAATAGGTGAATAGTTTACCTAAAATAATAGATAAAGTATCATTGTCCGCTATAGATGATTAATGTTTTAGAACTAAAGGATGCCTTACCGGACTATGGTCACTTCCTCTTGCATATGAACACCAAAATCTCTTGGAATGGATACACTTTTTAAGTATATTTATCATTAAAGCTGAAATGACTTATTGAAAAACCTATTGTTTTCCAGCGTCTATCCCGCGTAAGTGTAGACAAAATTATGAGGGAAATATGTTGTGTGTATGGTGCAGGGGAGGGAAAGAGCAGAACATTCACACTTATTCTTGAATGTAGACACACATAATTGAATGTATATACTCACAAAAAAAAGGCAAATCTTTAGGTTGTTTTCGATGAGGATGAATTACGCAACACAATTGCATCACCTTCCACAAGTTCGAGTTAGTAGATCGTCTCGATTCTTTTGCTTAGAACTCTGTTCCTCGTCATGTTTTCTGTTAATATATATCGATTATTTTTTTCCTTGGAGAAGCTTGTATCCTCTGAACTGATGAACAAAGTCATACATATTAATTACCTCTGATTATTCATCCTCATTTTTGGCCCTAAACACCCTGCGATCAGAATGAAGCTATGGTCTCTGAAGTCGGAGACAGATATACAGACATTATTGCTCAAGGGACTCAAATTGAAATATGGATTTCCCTTCATATAGGCCACGGAGCATGATAAGGTTGAAGCTTTTGCCAAACTTGCTCTTGCTGTCGAAAAACCATGTTGGGTTGTCATTCAAAAGCCACAGAACTATATTTAAGAGGGGCCTAACAGACATTTTTATGCAAATAGGTACTCGGGGAGACATTTTACATAATAATGAAATGTATGTAATATAACACGTATAATATTATAATTCAGGGCCTCTGAGAGAGAACTCGCGACACTTGCCAGATGCTTCTGGTATTATTGTACAGGGGTATCTAGTTACAGTACTAGGATCCCGATTCCTCTATCAAAGAATAAAGTATTAACACTGAACTGCCTCTGAGAGGGTGGGTGCATGGGTTACATCGTACCCGGGCCCGGGGGTCCCAAAAGGGGGCCCGGGAATTTCCTGGATCTCAGAAAATGCAGAAAATCAACAGAGCGCTCCATTTCACCCCTCTCTCATCTTCCATATCCTTTTTGGCCTCACTGCTTATGGCATAAAACGGTTGTGGGTAAAAGCAGGTTGACTAATGGAGAAGGGAAGGGAGGGGACCCGAAAGAAACTTTGCACCCTCTGATAAAATTCCACTCAGGGGCCCTCCACGTTATATGGAGAAAGTAGTAAGATCATAAGATTGCAAGGTGTCTCTGCTCTCTGTGGCTAGGCTGTGGGAACTATTGGCACTTTGGCCTATCTGGAGATGTTAATGATTTGAATTGTAACGTCTGTGGTTAGAGATTTAGACAACTAAAACAATGTGTCTCAGACTGAGAATATAAAAGCCTTGCAACCCTTTTGCGCTACCGCTCACGGGATAAGCAAGGGGTGCACAACAAAGTAAGCGCTAATGGATGCTCAAATCAAATTAGATCAATTGATTAATAAGTCAGTTACTTTAGTATATTATGAAATGTGTAATTTAGCGTTTTGTTAAGAATTAGAAATGAACTGAAAACCTTTACATACATATTAGTCCCAAAGCAAATCTATCTTAATATGACAAAATCAGAGAAAAAGCCTTGTGGATACTGAGCCCATTTAACCTGAATAATGAAATTAGTGACTGATTTTTGTATTAAAAGCCTTCCGAAGACATCATTAACTAACCGTGAGAACCGGTTGATTTATTGGGCCTTAAAGTTTGATCGACTGAGAGGGTCAATAAGGCCGTCAGTATCGTAATAATCACCTTTTGGAAATCTTCAACACTTTTTCACGTGTGCAAATTATTTCCAAAACCAGACATATTCTTAATGCATATATGAGTCTTTTGAGAGCCGGCCATGTAGAAAAAAAAAATTTAAGCCGTAATCCTCTCGATGTACAAATATACCTGTAATTCCTTGAAAGTTAACAAAATCATAGCTGTATGTATTAAAGAATAAGAAAATTATCCTTGGAATATGTATATGTTATTTTGAGATGTGATATCAGTGGAAAATTGAGGTTAATGATAGAGCGTGTAATTCTTAGGTGTTGCGGCAGATGGCAGCACCGTCGGTCAGTCTCGTGTTGTCATCGGGAGATAGGGTTAAGGTCCCTCCTTCACCATCCCCAAAATGGTCAGTACAACCTTCCATTCCTTCACTATTTTAAAGAAAAGCTTAGTTTTTTAAGTACTTTTATGACTAGAAAGGTTGAGATAATGTGTATATCTCTACTTGGCAGGTGTTAATAAGAATGACATTGCACCACATGTTGCACAGTTAGATGTGGAATTCTCACAATTTAAGTATTTAAGAAAATAATTTCACAATGTAAGGATGAAACTGTTAGGGTGAACATCATTTATTAGGCATAAGATAGCCGGTAAAAAGTTTAGTTATATGTCGGCAGGGAAACTTGAACTTTGAGAAGTTGGGTCCGTTATGGGAGGTTTGTTTACATTTGGTGCAACATGTACAACTATATATATATATATATATATATATATATATCCCTTTTATT
>JAUUDW010052817.1:0-20222 GCA_032361385.1 Panulirus guttatus
ACATAAGTTTGTAAATATGTATATCTATCTTTGTAGTGCTTGAACTATATTCTTTTTATATCGTCCTTGAGGATTTGTTAAGCACTGTTGTTGAGGCTCATGGCAACAATACGTATATGACGTTCTCTGTGTTGCAAGTCCCAAGAGGGGCAAGAGAGAGCGGCGGCGACAGCAATGGCAATCAGGGATCCTCAACATAACGCTCTCCCGGGCATGAGAGACCATGACTTGCACAACCGTAATGTTAGGGCAGCATCATTACTTCTTGTTACAAGCCAATGGTTTCATCCATTACCTCAGTGTCTGCCGTTATCAGGCTTCTGTCGTGTGAGATTAGTAACTGTGACACTCATGAAATTTTTGCCTCGTGAATCCACGAACGATCGGGCAAAGCAGACGCAAATAAAAGAACGTTCTTCATCCTTTACGTCCAATTCTTCTGTTCGTCTTCTGTTTGCTGCTCCTCCTACCGCAGTCCTCTTCACCTGCACCGTCTCTTCATTCCGTCTCTCACCTACACCGTTGTCAGGTTACTCCACGTCTTCGCCACCACCGCCCATATGGTGTCATCCGTGGCCTGTTGTTATCCTCCCATGATCACCACACACCCACCTGCCACGCCCACACTCTATTTGTGGCTGCGGACTTCGACCCTCAATCGTCAAATGCCTGACTGCCGCGCCCACATGCAGGTTCACTGACTCCGATGTCGCGAGTAGCACGGTAACAGAGGGAGCTTCGTGGGGGAACCGTTCGAGTGTGTGCATTTATTAATGTGTGGTTTTGAGTGTGTGTACGAAGGCATTCGCGTTTTTGCACATCTGTTATCAATATTCTTTACATTCTTTATGCAATGCAGAAAAGCCAGAAACAAAGGCGCTAATATATCATGTTGCTGATTTGCATAAAGTCGAAAGATCAAAAAGAAATCATGAATTTCTTCTTCATTGGCTGCTTTGAGAAAATCATCCACAGATTACTTGTCAGATAGTTTCATGCAATACCATATCAATTGATGGAGAACTCCTGATCATTAGAACACATAGCAGCAGCATCAAACATTCCTGCTCGCCTCCCTGCACAGGATGAAGCCCAGCTCCAAATGCTTTGCCTTCCAGTCTTTCATGACCTCGTCAAGGCGACTCTTACCTTCCACTCCTTTCTCTTGACTCGACATATTAACTAGTTTTGATTTACCAAGGGAACGTCGCAATCCCCTCCACTGATTGGCTGGAACCGGTAGAGTTATGGTTTCCTTTAAAGCAATGATTACAGGGTTGACTTCTTTAGCACTGGTGAGGGAGAAAAACATGTGGGTTCTTTATGGTTCATGTGGAAATGTTAGCAGGTCAATCATGGTCACTGAATCTACAAAGTCGTCCCAATCGATCAAAAACGATGGGTTTAACAGAAGCTCAGTAAGCAGCAGTAATCCTGCGCTCAAACTACTGACATGACCTTAAGCCCTACCCTTAACTATTCGTCCTTCTCCGGCCCCTCGTGTCTGCCTGGCTGTCTCGTGATTTTATGAGGTAATGTCAGTGGTTTCTAGCGTCCCACGCGAGCTCCTGTCACCGTGGCCAGGAGGACGGCTGGAAAGGTCAGTGGAACGCGGTTTCCCCTGCGACGCCCGACGACACTGAGTCAAGCCTCAGGTACCCTAATCTCTCTCTCTCTCTCTCTCTCTCTCTCTCTCTCTCTCTCTCTCTCTCTCTCTCTCCTGGTGGCCAACCACGGTTCAGGGTCAGAGGAAAAAAACAAGAAGAAAAATCACGTTGTGTCAAGCGAATCAATGAGCAACCCATCACCACCACTTTCTGGAGGTTTGGTTTAGTAACTACCGGTTGACAGCTAGTGCTGAACGCTAACCGATAAGTGCCCAAAATCAACAATAACCGGTAAATAAGTTAGCTTTCAGAAAGGAAAAGAATAAAGAATCGAGCAAAAGTCTATGATCATAAAATCAAACTTTCAAACTCTGAACAGCCAAGCAATTTCCACAAATGGCATCCTTAGGTACCTCATCAAGAATAGCATCAGTTCATGAAAAACTTATGGCTGGTGACGAACTTAACCTTCAGAGAGATTTTAATGATCTTGGTGACGTTAGTGACGATGAGATAATGGCTTCAGTCAACATTCCTGACGGGATGTTGAATGATCACAAATCACTCGATAGGGTACTCGGTTATTTGGGATTTAGACCGTAAACGACATGTCATATCTACCAATCGAAAAATCTGAACACCTTCTTCAGGTGGTCAAGTCAATTCTGAGACCAAACACTTTGTCGCTGTAGAATACACGGCCCTTCTACACTCAACATTAGATACAAAAAGCGTATAAAAGAAAGGTGCGTTGCGCCTGAAAACAAACCTTACCTGTTGTAAGCTTCCTTCAAATACTGAAGATATAAATTTGAAAACCATCATCATTATCATATCTTTTATGTGCTTGATTCTTATTGCCAGCTTAATGGACATGTACACTGTCTCGACCTCTGAACTTATTCTCATCTTCGTTTACGGTGGTCATCGCCGATTAGAAAACGTATCATGTACGACTTAAGAGGACTTGCCGCCAAGGCACACCACCTCGACCTGCTCATCCTAACTAATTCTTTTAAGAAGCGATTTAAGCCAAGACAAGTGTAGGTGTTGAGGCTTAACATACCACAACACTCAACGCCGACAGAGAAGCGTAAATTATCACAGGGTTTCACTAATAATGATAACCAGTAAATCATATAACTGCCCTTCGCTGGAGACAAATTAGGAGGTTAAAAGTCTGACTTTTTGCCGTTGAGTTGAGGTGCAGTATTTATCGCTTTTGCTTGTGCTGTTATGTCCATTATGTTTATTGTTTATTTGCTGGTGTGGTTAATGGGAAAGGTGGTGTAAGGGTGTTGCTGATAGTTGTCGTCCTTCCTCTTTCTTATTCCTTTTAAAAGCCTCTCCGTATCTGTCTGTCTGTCTGCTGCAGGTCTTCACTTTGTCTTTGCTGATGTTTCCTGTCTGTCTCTCTGTTTACCAGTCTGTTGATGGGCTTCGCTCTGATCTCTCTAATGTTGTTCTGCCTCCATGTCACTATCTCCGTCCTCCCTCTCGTCAGTACTATATGTATTTGGGTTGATATTGTCAAGGGCTTTTCTCCCTCAGTGACAACATTGTAGCGTGTATGAAGGCTTGTAAACATCGGAGATTTATAACGTAGAGGGATCAAGATGATCAAAACCGTCCGCATAAATACCAGTTATAAATTTACAGAAACATTCCCTCACTCAGGCCTTCTACAACGTGCAGGACAGCAGAGGAGCTCCATCATCTGTCAATTTCCAGGATAAGGAAAGTTCAAGCTTGGACGCAGACCGTGACATGGATGGGGAAGGAATATATGTGCAGAGATATCCCTCCCGGTGTGCATATCGCCAGTCCTTCTACTCAGTGGTTTGCGCTTATCCTTAAAGGTCCGGTGAAAGTCATTTCATTATATGCAAGAGTCGTACCGTAGTGCTAGAGATTCGCGCCGTCGCTCAGCACAATACCTCAGATAATAACCTTCTTTCCTTCCAGTACCAAAAGTTGGCATTTCTTAAGCTGAAAGACTTCCAGTAAACCGGGGATCAACGAAACGTAATCCAGAAGCTGAAAAGGAAATCTAGTGGAGCCTCATCTTCAAAGGTCATTCACTGTAGATGAAACTACCTGAGGATGATTGCCAGACCTTTTATGGGAGTGATTATTAAAGGTCAAGACTCGACTGAACAGAGACCGCATGTGATAGGATACCACGGTGCAGAAGGGTACTGCCACCGGCACTGTTCTACTTGCAGTGACCTTCACTGTGGTGAAGATGTAACAAAAGGTTCAGGATGATATCTCGACGAATGCATTAGTCAAGCAAAGTAGAATAAGCGAGACAACATCTTTTTACAGAATGGTACCGCCATTAGCATAGACAAGGTTCATCCAGATCTCTTATGTCATGTTAGATGGTCACTCGGTTCATGCGAGGAATACTAATTCGATTCATTGCGCTGCTGACAACAGAATTATAATATCTCTCCCTCCACATGGCATTCGCCTTACCCATCCTCCTGACCACAGAGTATTTACACCGCACTATGTAATGATGGCTCTAGGAGTCGTGAGGCTATAGTGCAGACTGAGCTGGAGAAGGGATGAAAGGATTGTGTGACATCCTATGCCAACGCCAGGTAAAGCCGCTGCGCTAGCCATGGCCGTTCGCTCACTGCACAGCTGTGGATTGGACCTTTCGAGTGAACCTGTTTTTCCAGAATGCGAAACTTCTCAGCCAGTGTGAAACTCAAGAGAGGAACAAGGAATCGGTACCGAAAATTTTCAAGGATTCGTGGGGTCCTTGCTTCGCAGAATATGGGGAAAACGAATTTGCTCCGGTCATACGAGATTCTGGAGGTCTTGCCCAACAAACGCTGAAGTTGACAGACGAAGGCAATAAATTTTACCAGTGATCGAACATCGCACTTAATGGGACGCAGAATGAGGGCCACTTGTCTTTAGCTGAATGTTGTTGAGTTTTTTCAGCCACCTGATTACATCCAGCAACTGCCGACATCGCAAGATTCAAGTTAAAACCCTAAATCCCGTCTATCAGGTTAGTCTCCTGTCTACAATAAGGAGAGACTGGAGTAAGCGCCGCAACACCGTTGGTTCTCTTAGGCTGGAGCAAATGCCTCTCGGGCGCTGGCTTTACTAGACAAATGGCGACAAGATACCGCAGATGAAAAATATTTCATCTTGACTGAACCCCAGTTCAACACACCAACACATTATTCTAGAAAATGGGAAGTACTTTACATGAAAGTACATCTGTCACAGCTGAAAGATTTACTGGTGGCGTGATGTTGCCCCATTCCCTCATAAAAAGAAAAAAATGATTATAAAACATCTACTTTCACAGTAAATTCAGTTAGTACGGTCGTAAAGTGATGTCCTTAATCGGTCCTGGTCGTCCCGACCAGCTGGTAAAGAAAGTCAGTAAAGATAATGATCCTCACCAGTGGACCTTGTTGGCCTTGTGCCGCCCGTCTGGGCCGGGGAGGAGGACGTGGATACTGACGGCTACACAGGGAGAACTGGTGGCGAAGGAAAGCTGGAGACAAGTGCCAGTAGCTGTGATTATACGGCACTGACTCCTGCCACACCAGAGTAGTACGGTACTGGCCTTCTACTACCATATCATGGTTGTGTCGCACTGGCCCTGGACCACACCTCCAAATGGTGTGATACTGACCTCGTACCATGCCATAGCGGTGTGGTACAGACCCTCTACCAAGCCAAGGGGGTGTGGTACTGGCTCTGTGCCATACTTTTTCTGATGCCAAAACATAAGTTTCATAATCTCTTCGAGGTGCCACTTAGTTTATTTGGTTACACCTCTAACCTACTTAACACCACTCTGACTGACAAGGACAAGAATAAGTAACGCAGGCGGAGGAAGTATTGAAGAAGAGCCGAGAGGGCGGAAGATATCTCTGGTGACAGAAATTACAACTTACAGTGGATAAATGTAGGTCAGGAGGAGCGACCCACCGACGCGGGTTAGGATAGTCAGGAACCTTCCCCAGGGGCCGTGGCGTGTGTTATTTCAAGGTCGTGTGGATCTGCTGCGGTCAGGTTGATCACTTCGGCGTAATCATATTGCTACGTTCTCTTCAAACGCAGTTTCACTTTCACCCGTTTTATGGACGTTTGATGCAAATGAGATTCTTTCACTGCTGCGGTGGCCTTCGCGTCGGCGAGGCGGACAATGTTCCCATACGCACCGTCGGCGATCCGAGGATGGTTTGCAGATGTCGTGGCCAGACGAGGACTCCGTAGTCATCGGAGCTGGTTCGGTGACCGTCCGAGCCGAGGGGCGCCTAGGGCATTACAGTCAAGATAACCATGCATTGATAAACACACTCGTTATCATGTCTTTAACAATCCTAAGAACTGACAACTTTAAAACAATGTCGGAGGAATCAGTAACACTATACTTGGAGAGTACAAAACAACTTATCATGGCGCTATTGCTAAACCGTAAAAGGAGTTGCGAGTAACTCCAGATTATGTAACAGTAAAAGGTTATTTTTCTCGAAAGTATCATCCATCAAGATATGACACAGGAACGAGTCAGTACCACAAAAGGTTAAGTCGTTGTGGTGCAAGCCATCCCTCGGACGCGGTACCTCATCAAAATTAATTTTCCAGGTCGAATTCTGCTCTTATCACGATTCTTTTTGTATCTATAGACATATTCCATCACTGGATACATAATCAAGGTGAGAGTTGCACTTTCTCTGATATTACCATAAACTTTGTAGGGAAGATTGATATAATCTTAAGAAGTTAAGTAAGAAGCTGTCGGATTCTCGACACTGGATGATGCATTCCTTGACAACAGACAGATCACTTTGCTTCAACCTGTTGTACTCACACAAAGAAGGTTCGTCCACTACACAGAATCGTTCCCCTCCCTCTTCCCCGCCCCAACCTCCGTATGTTCAGGCCACATACTACTTCAGATCACAGTCAGGACCACTCTGTCTGTGTTACTTAACCCCTGTGATGGCAGGTCGTATACTTCCTCCACGAAAGCATTCGGTCACGCAGGCTTCCTGAGTACTCTATCAGATCCTTTCCGTACACGCGACAGCTCTCAGTTGACCACCAGCTCTGCTATGCATGATTTTTCTTCTTTAGGTTTCCCTCTAAGATTCTCACTGATCATCATTTCCACATGCACAGCTTTGTTAACACATGATTCTTCACTCCTACAGTGGCTGCCTAACTCCTTCAAGAAAAAAAAAGGATCTTGTTCTTACTTGCATTTATTTTCACAGTCTTACACCACATCATCGCAGTGTGCTAAAACTTTACTCATCGCCTTTTGATACAGCCAAAATCAACACCGTCATCTCCGCTCCGTAACTGTGGAAGCATCCCATCTGTTCCACCATGGTTCAGCAGCATCCTGCAATTACCCCCACCACATCTCACGTAATCCACCTTCCATAAAAAACATTGAACCATAGTCACATTACACTCCCGGCGCACTGCCACGTTTACTTCAGACCACCAGCTTGCATCACCTTTTACTCCACACAGCAGAATTACCAATTTAAAAGCTATAAATACCATTCATAGATTTTCCAGACTATCAGAGAGGCGGAACTTCTCTTGTTTTCGACATCTAACTACGGTACACCACTTTCTAAATCCATTATTACTTCATGTTTTTCCATTACTTTATCTCTAGAACTGTCTTGACTCTCTGCCCGAGCGTAGAAACCTGATCTATAGATCCTATTCCCTTCCTAATTCCATCTCTTTCATGACGTACAAAAGGTCCAGAGTATCCCACTCGAGTAGACACGATCAAGCCGTAATTCCCCCTTCCAGTTCTGTCAAGACAATGTAATTTCTGTGATTTTCTCTATTATTTTACTTCCTTTTAATTCACAAAGCAGAACAGACACACGACCATTTTTTTGTCACCGTTAACAGTTTCCAAATCCATTTAAATGCAGTTTTACCTTCACACTTCATCATCTCACCCCACTCCTCATCTATACTATGCCCCAGCATTTCCCACCTCATTCTCTACATTGTCTTCCTCTTCGCTGTATCAGTTCCTCATCTTCCCGGCCTTTAACACTATCCAACCAACAGCCAGGTCTCTTGTATTACTTGTATCCTATGGTTTTCATTTTCTGCATTTGCATTCTGTCGTGTACCAAAGCCGGGGGTTTCTTGCGCCTGTATGCTTCAACGGCAGATCAGATGGACCTCCTAACCCAACCCTGACAAGCAACTTGTAAGTCACAGTCACCAACGGTTATCATTTCTCTCTCACTGGCCGGACAGATGATGTTCACGTTTATGTAAATCCTTGTAACATATCACACTTTTATTCGTTTACTTCGTCAGTTAAATTCTGCACGAAATCAAACATTTTGTTTCCTTTAATTCTCGTCTTTCAGTCTCCTGGCTTTACAAAACTCATCTTAAAACTTAAAAATATTTGTTTGGTTTCTCTTTCTGGTGGTTGTGCTCCACACCCATGTCACGTATTCCAGCCCCTCCAGCAAGCCATGCAGCGTTTTCCGTTTGCATACTTTCTCTTTTGGCAAACTTGCCATTTCTCCCATGACCGGTCCCTATATCATTCATTACTTTCACCGCTCGTCAGCCTTTGTCTTTAGATTAGATTCAGGTTCATTTTTCCTCAGAACTTAGTAAATCTTGTATTTTTTTTTTTTTTGTCGTGGGGCATAAACTCTCAGTTCTGACAGAGCTTTTTTATCAAGAGATTACATGGATGAACAACTGGGTTACATCTGAGCCAACTGCCTGTCCAGGATTCGAACCCGGGCACGAATGATTCATTGTTAGTGACGCTGACAACCACAACACGGAAGCTCATACGCGTAATCTCATTACAACTGGAAATGTCTTGTTTGTAACTTAAATGTTCGTAAGGATTTCTTTAACTGAATCACATTAAGTTCTTCCACCAGCTCACGTCACAAGAGAATGATTGTTTTCCGAGACAATGTTCGCTGTACATAGCGTCGCCTGGCCTGACCCATTACCCCAAAACTAACGTCACCATTTCAAATCGTGACGACGCCTCCGATCACGATTCAAACGTTACAACTTTCGAGCATCTGATGTTGCATCATTCTAGTACAAATGTCATCACTGAATATGACATTCACGCTACTTCTATCTCGTCATATATACACACCGTATCACGGCTCACTGGGAAGCTTCGTGGTGTAAGAATATGAGGTAGACATTTTGGATGGCGTGGCAACTGCAGTCCACATCTCTTCATTTGGATGATGTAAACTCGCTGTGAGTTACAGTGATAGTTTCAGGTGCTGCGTTGGAGATACTGTTTGGAATGTATCCCATAGACGTTAGGGAAAGTGTCGTGTGATGTACCTATCGTGGAAGCAGTATATCACAGAAGACGACAGAGCGCAGTGTATGGAACTTGTTCTTCATATTGCTTTTGCGTGATGCCTTTGACCGCGTCCTTTAGCTCTCACGTTGCATCAGACCGTTGCTGCACATTTCATCTGGTAGATTCTCCAAAAAATTGTTTGCTATGTGCTAAGCAATTTCTGCTGGTATTATCCGGGATATGCCTTGCACCGTACTTAACAGATGCTTCACTCTGATCACCACCTCGTCTTCGATAAGGCTGTGTACCTAATGTTTGAGGGCTGTAAACACCAACCAACTCACAACGAGACTCGAATGACCTTGTACAGTCATCTGTCGCAACTGATCTAACACCTCACTTGCGTAGCGTGAGCCATTCCTATTACGCCAGGAGAAAATGCCAAGGAGATAAATGACTCCATATATTTCTTGTGAGTAGAGAGAAGTGTATGGTAATGTTTGATTCCTTATAATCAGTTTCTGCTTTACGAAATGCATTAACTAGTGGCAGTGTATCGTCTTCTGTACCTGCCTTTATCCATTCATCTGTCTATCTGTAAATCTATATGTCTATTACCATTACTCTACTCCTAGATTAATGGAGTGGTTCGAATGAATACAACTTCCACAGCATCATGAACACACATCCTCAACCCATACTCAGTGTGTCAGATACTCACTCTAAATCCCCGGATACTTTCAAACGTTTGTAAATGTCTGTAACTTGCTATTTCCGTCAAAATTTTGTCTGATATTTGTCAGGTCTTAAGATATCCTCGTCTTCCCTGATATTTCATGGTTCCTCACCAACAACACTCAGTTTACCCTTCTAGCATTATCACCTCTCTGTTACTCGTTGTATTCTCTTAGGCTTGATACCTGTCCTTTGATTAGGTGTTGTTAGACAAGTAAACTCCTTTGCCCTCTACACATCCTTCACACTATTTATCGTTTGTCCTTACTGTCAAGTACCCTCGACCAATAAGATGGTACTTTATTTCATCCCTGCAAAAGAACCTGAAATTTTGTGCGTAAATATTACATTTCCTTCGCCTTCACGTGATTTTGAGTGTTAAATAATACTGGAACGGTGTCGGAATCCTCACTTGTATTTAGGCGTCTATTAGTTTCGTCAAGATTTTGCAAGTACTTGCTCGTACCACAAGGTGTCAGAGTGTACTTTGAAGAAGACTCGTTCACCCCTGAAGTACTCGCTGATGCCTTCAGGTATCATAAAAAGGAAGAAACAAAGACAGAGAAATAAAGACTCGTGACGCCACGCTTTTCAAAACTCCACCAGTTGCCAACAGTCTTCCGTAACTAGGCACCGACCAATACCCTGACTGCTGATATTGTTCCCCCAAGGTTCTCAAAGGCACTTTCACACACACGTAATACAAGTACGTCTCTACCCCAAGTTCAGGATCAGGTACATAACCTCCTCCAACGTTAGTCACAGTTTTTTACTCTACGTGGTTCTCCTTTCACCATGGGCGAGTCGGACGGGTGAAGAGGGGCGTCTCCCCGATATACATCTTGCTTGGTAATTCAGTCGCCGGCTTCTGCTGTTGACCCCTGGCCTTGTTACTGCCTTCAACATTATTTAACTTATTCTCCCACACCGTAGCGACCTGCTAGACCTGCCTGGAAACGGTGTTGCATCCTTCTCGTTTTTACTCACGATGGTTCCCGCCAAAATTGGGGGTTGGAAGGAACTTCAAGGCGAACTACTTTCCCCTAATTGCCTGCAGTTAACAATCACCTCGCGAAGTGCAGTCAGAATTTGCCAGAATGACACTTGCAGGCTCTTGTGACTCTCCCAAACCTTCCCTTTATCCACCTCATTGCTATAATAAGCCATTAGAGGAAGTGATGTATTCATAACAATATACGATGATATTCATTAAAGGTTTTGACGAGAGCCAGCTTAGGCATCTACAAAATTAATTTTGCTGACTCACACGTACCCAACTCCACACGCTTTCATGAACGACCACTTTCATATTCATTTCAGGCAAACTCTTTTGCAATTGTAAACAAACCTGGCAGAGTTCTTCTTGATGTCGACAAAATATTATCATATTCTTTAACTTACAATGTTTTACATCTCTTGGAGTTCCTGAAAATTCTCTTCATTAGGCATTTAAATATATGCATAGCGTCCTGCTGCTCTCATCGCGAGGGCTTCAAGCGGACTATCAGCTCCTGCCAGGATTCTAAGAGTGTTGTAAGATAAACGCCAGAGTTACCCCAGCTTAGTCCAGTACCAGTAGGAACAAAGCTGAACACAGAAGCCTCCTCAGTGGATCGTAAAGTCACAAGAAGGCCGCTGGCGCAAAAAAAAATGGTGCTGGTACCTCCCGAATGAGGCAGAGGCTTATGCCTCCTCCCATTCACCTTGTTATTAGTAGAGTGCAGAGCGGCGTGCACCAGACAAACCTTGACGGGGAGATGAGATCACTATAAGCATTCTTTGAGTCTGTGACAAACTCAGATAACCATGTCTCCTGTCATGTACATAAGCTAAAACGACAACAAGTACAATTAGATGTTTTATTCTCCTCGCCCACCAACCAACCTCTCTGGCGCCGTAGTTCATATTCATGGCCAAGATAACGCCCACATTATTTGACTTCAACGCGACCTTAGTTGAATATCGCTACAACTATAATCCTTGATACGTTCGATCACTTTTTTTTCCTTATTCTATCAAATTACAGGAATATATTGATTCTATAACTACAACGAAGATCTAAGAAAAATATAAATATGGTGTTCCATTTACACGGTATTATCTGAGGGTACACATACGATATATAACTTAAATGATACTGATTTTCTTCAAGAAGGGGACTTTGAAAAAGTAAAATATCTACTTACGCGTATAACCAGATACAACTTGTTACGTTCTATGTACTTCACACTTCAAATCCTAACGGTGGAAAGACTCGAGCGGAAAGCTTTTAAAAGTTTTATCTCCACATACTGAGACCTACGCTGGGAGTTGATCCTTCCCCCTCATGCAAGCGTTAACCTGGACTCACTTCGTAACCTCAAATCCTGGAACAAGTTTGTAGTTTCATCTGTCATCGTCAGTAGTCTCTGAATCCTATATTAAAACTCAGCTAATCCCGGAGAGGAGTGTGTGTTGTGTGGCGTCTGAGATAAGCGCAGGCAGCCAGCCAGACCCGTGCTAGTTACAGAGGGGACATGTTGGTCAGCCATGTGGTTAGGGTACGTGAACTGACCTGATGAAGGAGGTGCAGGTCAGCAGGTCGTCAGGTGCCGCGGTCAAGGTGCTAAGCCTGTTATTGTAGATTCAGAGGAGTTGGGCAATTTTACTGGAACAACAAAGGATCAGTGGGTCGTTTAGGCGAAAGTTATGAGTTCATAAGGTCATGAACCGGTTTAAATACCAGTCTTGGACGCGTTTACATGCGCTGTGTCATGGACACAGACACATAAAGGCAGACAGAAACAAGCAGGGGCACAGAGCCCAAGACTCACAGGCGATTTGCGTGTCACCATAACAACGCTTGACTCATGAACCTGGCAAGAGCTTTCTTTTATGTTTCATGCTATTGTGGTTCCTTATGAAAAAGCCAAGGTAGTGTACCAAGATCCCTTGGTTTGTATATTCTGTTATATCTTTCCTCTTCTGTTCCCTCTGAACTTTTGCTGCATAAGAAACATCCTTCTGAGGCTTCCTCAAGTGGTGTCCCAGACACATCACGACACTCACAGCACTCTGAGGCATCGTGAGGCCTGGATGACACACGGAGCTTCACCGCCATGACATCCACAGCCTTTTAACACAATGAGGATTCATGAGACCCACGGGTTTTCACCAGACAGCCAAGATTCATTTGGTTTGCTCGCCGGGGTTAACATGGGCTCTGCGGACTCAGCATGGGGTTCTGTTAGTGGCCGACAGTCGCTCTGTCTCACTCACAAGACATATTAGGCGTTCCGGCTTGGGATTATAATGTAAGATTCAATCTAACAATCTTTCAACTCAGTGTGTAAATAAGGCTTTGTTTTCCGTGTCATCCTGGTGTGTAATTCTGAAGAAAAATGAGACAATACTGGAGGACTTTGACCGTATTTATTTCATTTTTACAAAAATGTGTTTTCTTTATCTAACATTTGTCACATATAACTTAAGAGCCACCAGGGTCTTCAGTTGCTCAGCCTGATGTACAGGCCTGCTGGTTGGCTGGGTCTCTGACCTTGGTCACGACGTAGACGCGTTATGCGCTTGACCTACAATAAAAAATGCGTCCGTACATAAAGAGAGCGACACAAATGTTTGAGCACATACACTGGCATAGCTTAGCCTTTTGTCCTTCGAACAAAGACCATCGTTGGTCTGTAAATGCAAGGGGCAAACATGACATGTTTACCGTGCCAATAGAGAAGGGCCAGCAACCCACCCTGTGGTACAGCAATTGGCTACGTACGCACGCACACACCGTCACCACCACCACAGCAGTGGAAAGAGTCGCCAGCAGAGACAGGATGAATTGGCATCAATAATGGGGTTATGTATGATAGCTGGGACTATTACCGTTCTCCAGTGTATAATCTCATATCGAGGGAAATCTGTGCAGAGAGTAAGAAAAAGGAAAGTGAAATACAGCATTTCGATCTAACTACGGTTGCTACGAGTTTAGTATTTCATGCTGAGTTATAAGATTATCCTAGTTTAACTGACGTACATGTTAAGTAAATTATGTAACCAAAATAATGCATATAGTTAACTATTTGTCCTAATCTTAATTAACATTTCTTACCCCTTAAAAGTTCTTAATGTTCAACTTCGCAGTCATATGCAACGTATTATTCAGTGGCATAAGACCTCATCGATAACTGATACGACTCCTCAACTTGTCTACAGCGTTGAAGAGAGAAGAGAGACTGTGTCCACTGCTCTCACTAAAGCGTTTCATCTCTTTTCCCTTCGCTCATCAAGCAGTTAGACAGAACTTACAGTTCTATCTCAACTGCTACCCTAACTCACACAGCGCATCCAAGCGCGTTATCCACAAGCATTCCTTGGAAACATGCATGAAGCACTTTGGTCTGCCCCTGCTCCTTGTTCCCTCCACTTCTGACTCAAATATCCGATTTGTAAACCTTTCCTATCTTATTCTTTCATTATGTCCAAACCAGTACAGCACACACTTCTCAGCTCTCAACAACACTCTTTTCAGTACCTCACCTCTCTCGTACGTTGTGGTATATAGGGGTCGACGTGCTGTGGTTTGATTGAATAAATTTACTTAATTGTAAAAGTCGTAATAACAATAAAAATGTCATAATAATAGTAATAGTAATAATGAAAATGATAATAATAACATAAAGATTATAATCATATATATACAAAGCGTTCGTCGCAAAGAAAAAGAGGAGGGAGAAGGAGACAAACTGGGAGACAAGGAGGAAAAAAATAGGAAACAGCGAAACCTGACGACTAACGGAGGACGTGTCACCCCGCTGGCAGTGGTGGTGTGAGGAGGACCCGCATTACGCTCCCTTAGGAAAGTGTCTTAAATTGGCATGATTTTTGATGATGCATATGTGACTTGTACGCTACAAGTATTGGCTTAATGGCCTTTCAGCAATCTTTAGTCACTACATGACATAAACACGCACACACACACACACACACACACACGCACAAACCAGTGCTGGATAACGCAAGAGGTCGCAGGATCTCTAGAAACAAGGGTCGTTCTACAGTACAAATGTGTTTTGCTTCCGGTATAAACTTTATACTGAACGTCTCTCGCTCTTCTTCCTCCTCCTCCGTGAGCTATAACGTTCATACCCAAAACAGTAAAATCATTCTCTAGTCGACGGCAGTTCCCAGGCATGACGGATCTCGCGAGGAAAGTCTCACTAAACGCTGTCAACAGCAGCCACTGGCTCAGGTTAGAACAATACGCAGCTGGCAACACGGGCCACGAACTGTGAGGTATATAGAACACTGGGTCCTGCCGCCGCCATTCTTTCCCCGGTGGAAGCACAAGAGACAATTGCCCTCAGCTTACGAACTGATGAATGCCATGGAGGGAGGGAGGGGAAGAGGGGGGGTGAGGGGCTTCCGAGAGAAGAAGTGTCACAATCATCAGGAGGCGAACGACCCAACAGGAAAAGCTTGTTATGTCAGTCAACCCATCACCCCCCTTCCCCCCCAAATACACACACACACACACACACACACACCTCATGGCTACACGAGGGAAACCGCAGGCAGGAGACCCCAACATTTCATTCATGTCCGTGTGGTCGCGTTTCATTTTGGTGAAATCTTCTTTGTTGGTCCCAAATTTCCCTCGAGGCTCGCCATCAGTCATGGAATCCTCTACTTCCAGAGATGTAAAAAATACTGCAGTAAATACAGTCGGTTTGATTATCATAAGTACAAATATAAAGCTAAAAGATCATTTTTCTGTTGCCGATATGAACGCATGAGACGCGAACACATCTTCAGGAAGACAAGCGTGTGTGGGAGCAGAGGCTCCGGAGACACACGACGGAGATGCACGATGTTATCATCCGCGTCAGTCTCGGTGGAATTTTTCCCACGTCTCTTCAAAGGTTTTTATACGTTTACTTTTTCAGTCGCCTCATTCTGGTAAGCCTCCCTCCTGGGGCCTGGCATGATTCCCTCCCTCGATCCTGTTATACCACTATCCATGGGTCTATGGCACTCTCCTTGGTGTTGTGGCACTGGGGTGGAACTTTTCACCTGTTTACTTCACTCACTGTCAGTTCGTTCGCATTTGTCACTATTCCTCTGCTGACTGGATTGGTCCCTTCTTTCACCTGCATCCAAACTACCTCGTAATCATTTAATCTAAAGTTTCTCTTCTCACAACTTTCACATTGATTTCCCGTCAGGTTCCCAGCTCCCTCTCCCAGCACTGCTTTCTAGCTCGTGGGTGTTCCACGAGGATGTTTCTGCAGGGGAGACCAGTATGCGTTGAGCAGGGTGCTGAGGTGCGTTTTCCTTCCGCACTGGCGGCAGGAGCAGGCGGGCCAGGGGGTTGGATGGGGGCCCTTGACCCTCCACTGGCTGGTGCGACCAGGCGCTTGTTGCCATGAAGCGAGTAACAACAGTTACCCGAATGACTGTCTGCTGTTTATGTTATAAGAAACAGTACTAGTTTAGCAGTAATTTGAAGTTTGTCATTATTTGTATACGTGTGGTGCCTTGTTTTTGCATATGTTTGAGTATGGATTTGCTTGTTTGCCCTAATCATAGTAAATAGCTTCTTACGTGTTTTCTAAACCAGTGGAGTCCCATCTCTCGTGTAATTATCTATTTGTATCATACGGGAGGGCGTTCTACACTCGTGGGGTCGTATGTCTTTGTCTGTCATACAACTTTTTAAACTTCTGTATACTGCCTGCATTCACAGTCTCATCTCACCTCATTCCATACATCCACCACTCTTGTACTATAAAGGTACTTCACATTCTCTAACAAGTTTCTTGCTTCATATTATGTTATGGCCTCCGGTTGTTGTATCACTGCACCTTTCGACTAACTGTTCACTGTGTACGTCATCAGACTAGTACAAAAACTTGAAAGGTCGTGATCAGGCGGCCCCTTCCTCTTCTCACTCCCATGGTAGACGAAATTAAGGCCTTTAGTCTTTCCCTAACTCAGTTTTCTTAAGTGTGTGTGTGTACCAGCAAGTCAGTGTAAATGTGTGTGCTTGTCAATGTGGCATAGGGAATCTACCATTACCTCTATCTCTTTCCTGTTAAGCCAAATCATTCTACATCATCTTTCCACATAGCTGTTGTTGGGTTTGTACCGATTAACTAGCAACAAGGAGATCCATAGTCTGACTCGCAGATGATGTTGACTACCGGGTATGTTGTACCAAGCTGACGATTCATCTCAGCCGGAACATCGCCAGTGACAGCATCCCCACCTAACCTTACAGCAGCATGCTGCCTCATCACCATCACCAACGCCCCCAACAACATTCCAACATACCCAGTTAATCTCGGTAATGTATATCCTTAATGGAAATGTCATCTCGATTCTACACGTTAAGGTCTTGGGCCTAGGTGAGGACCGAGTCCAATAGCAACTTATCAACTGCAGTGCATTGTAATATATCCTAGTTTTATTTCGAGGACGACTGATACCTCGCACTGCACGAACTCCCATCATCAGTAGAACTTAACTCCTTTCAGAGACCCAATGTGTAGTGGCTATGATGAATGTTGGAAACCATATTGTTCCTGTAGGTTCATTCATCAAAAACAAAAATATTTATAGACTGACAATACCATAAGGAGATCTTGATATCTAGTAACTGCAATGCAACCAAAGTGATTTCTGTACGAGAAGAACGTTGGTCGAAGCGCACTTACTCAGGAAAGTGACAAATAAATTTTTCCACAAACTACGTTCAGATCAAGAGGCTCAACCTAGAGGCAACGTCAGCCTCGAGTACGTCCTCCACGAAAGGCAGCAGACGGACGACATATTCTTAAATTACCAGATTTACTAGAGTTAAAACCTGCTGACAACACTAAGTTGGTACTGTAAACTGACTCTACTCACGGAATTAGACCTTTTCTCCATGCGCAGTAGGATGTGGACGCCACTTGCCAATGCGTGGCTGAAATGACGGTTGGTCAAGTCAAACCATCAACCAGCATAATCCCCCTACAGATCCCACGTACTGTTAACCACACAGAGGATTTTAACAGAAGTTTGTCTGAAGTTGGAATTACAACACATTTACACTAAGCCAGGAGACAACAGCTTTACGTATTGGCATAAGTGTAATCCCGAGCCTTGATATACTGTGCGTTATGAGGACAACTGTGATATCACCGCACGACTTCACGGCGGGAGTTCACTGCGAGAGGCGAGAAGGTACTGACCGTCTGAAGCATGAATTTGATCGCAGACGTTGTCCATAATCCTCCCTACTGCTCGCGCAGTTGGGTAAACAACCCATTGCAGCGGAACAGTTAGTCTTCCTGTCTAACAATTTTTCACAGGCGAAAGCAATTACCTTTTCTATACCCTCATTATGTGGAGATATGTGGCAACGATGCTATGTTCACAAGCATCGCTTCTGCTACTGGATGATTATACAAACCGGATTCATTTACTAACATCCTCTCAACTGCTTAAACTATCAGTCTGGGAAGAAGTCCACTCTGCTTTATTTTCTTGCTTTTTGAAAAGTTCATCACAATTGCTGCAGTGTTGGCAAAGTCTGTTGGTAAAAGATCTCAGGTGTCTGTTCTTGGTCTCAGGAATAGGAGTCGTATCAACAGTATCCACCTTATCTAATGAACAGAGTTAATTACATAACTACACCTCATTACGTTACTATACAGCTCATTCCCTAACTAGGCACCAGATCTTGATTCTACAAAGTTGAAAACTAGTAATCTATCCCAGTTTTCAGCCATACTAATACCATTTCAGTACTTATTTCTAAGAATCTTAAAAATGCCTAATCTAAGGAAAGACCCAAGCTGCAATAGGTATTGGAAACGTCGACGGATGACAAAGAATAGACATCATATTCCCACTTCAGAGAAACAGAAATTTTAACATAAAGCCATCACGAGGTATAGGCAGCGGAACACTTACCAAGTCAACAAATGCTTCGGAGCTTCGGTTCGGATCGAGCGCTTCGCCAGGAGGCGAGTGTCGGCTTCGAGTACAGTTGAATGATGGGCACACAGTCCAAGATCTAGTTGATACAAATGAGACAGACTGGTTCGAACACCTGAAGAGCCGGACGACACATGCAGTTTAAAAAGGTTTTGAAGCACGAACTGATACTCATGAAGTGGAATCCTTCACCCGTAGGGAGCTGCATGTAGATCCCGCATCACAGTACAGAGGAAAGCTGAAATAACAATAGCTAACTATAACAAAGTAAAGAGAGAAAAAAGTGATAATGGCTCACTTGTTAAAAGGACACTTAAATATAAACTAAAGCGGCTCACGAGCGTTATGTTCGTCACTCCGACACGAGTGGGTCTTGGGCTGAAATGGACAACACATATGGAACCCTCACGACAGCTTCGTTACTTCTGCGCATGAGCACAAGACACCTGCAGGAGGTGCGTTTCTTTAAGTGAAACATCTCAAAAACTGTTTTTGAATAAGCAAATAACAATGATTTATAAATATGTCTGATGTTTACAAAAGAGGAAATCAAAATATGCCAATGTCTTACATCAACACGTCAAACCAACTACGTACCTCATTAAGGAAGAATTGAACGCCCAAAAGACACACTATGCGCTCCGATGAGTTTCTCGCCTTGGAAGAATTTATGCACGACATTTAGAGTCTAATTAAACAGAATTGGTTTTACGTGCAAAAGATGACAAGCTACCTTACGTACATCTGTTTTCCTGTGTCTTCTTCATTTAATTCTCATTATTAGCGTTATAATCAGATTCGGCTTAATTAGCCAAAAAGAACAGAAATATCTTAATACAGATGTTTTTAAAGGTTCTAATAAAGTTGGATCTCTAGAAGTAATGCAGCCACTTCTAAACGCACTGAAGGATCTATTAAAGATTAAACTGATTGTATCTACCTATATTCTACTATCATAAACAGCCTCTAAACGACCCAATGGTTTAATGCTGCTTGAATTCCTTTGCATCCCTTTTTATCTGTATTCTTTGTAAATTTCTTTATCTATCTTTAATTCTTTCTTCAGTCTTTAGCTTGATGGTTAACAGTAGAGTGAAGTGACATTTTCACATGAAAGTGGAGTGACGAAGTTCAACTAAAGGATTTCTTCTGATGCAGATTGTGTTTAGTTTAGTGTAAGAGAGGCTTCACTGTCAGAACTTATTCGGTACTACTGGAAGCTTGCTGCAAACAGCGACTCAGACTATCTGTTCTAAAGTGAGCTCGGAGGGATGGAAGCAGGGGGCTGGAAAACCTACCGTCTTGTAATCCTTTTCAGAGGAGGGAACAAAGATAGGAGCCAAGTGAGGATCTTTCCCTCTAAGGCTGTCATATGTTCTTGACGCAATCCCCTCACGCGGAAAAATAAAACAAATAGATGTATAATCACGTCCTCATTACCATAATGTTACATGAATATTTGAAGTTCTTTTGTATTTTCATCAGTTGTTGGATCGAGAGAGCACACCTGTGCCTTAAACTGGTTTAAAATGTCATCTTCAAAAGGAGATTAATGGCGAAGGGTATCTGCAGATTCGGGCGTG
>JAUUDW010052818.1:0-11353 GCA_032361385.1 Panulirus guttatus
TTCTTTCCCTACACGTCGAAGCTTTGGAACTCTCTACCTTCTCATGTCTTTCCCAATAACTGTGACCTGGCTCATTTTAAAAGACATGTTTTTCACTTTCTCAAAAATCTGTAAATACTTTCCCTGTCTGTTTTTCCCCCTTTCTCTATTCTCTCTACATTTCAATTAGAGCCCAGCCTTGATGTGGACTTTTGTCCGTGACTGGAGCCTTCATCATAAAAAGAAAAAACCGTCCTGATACCCAGGCGGGTGGTACTGGTAATATACCTCCCTGGTAGTTGGCTGCTTTCAAAGCACGTAGGTACATTATTACTGCCGTTGTAAAAGATAAACCATGTGTTTGGAAAGAATTGCCTCCTGAATTATTTTCATTATGATAACCCTCTATGGATTTTACCAACAGGTTGGTATTTGTAAGTGAAAGGAGGCAACTTTTTTGCTGCAGTTAAGTTGCTCTCAGTTACACTATCCTTCATTTTTGTGTGGCTTCCTCCAAGCATTGCCTGAGGCCTTTGCATAGAGTAAACTCCTTTCAGCTTTTTCTCAGTTAACATAGCTGAGGAGAGTGTTGACTTCTTCCGGATCTTTTATGTACCATTTTTACCTAATTATATTTCTCTTATTTTAGGTTGCAAGAACCTGTTCTTCAGAAGAAGACACATGATCTGGCTGTGGTTGACATGGATAGAACTGAAAGTAGTAACAGCGTTCAGAGCATTGAAGGTAAAGATCCCAGTTTAGGGTGTGCTGATAATTATTATCATTATCCTCATACTGTGTGAAAATATTTTATGCTGAAAGTTTGAATGAAGATGATCTGGTGAAAAGGTTTTCGTCATGGATCTTACACCTTGATCCATCCCAGTTATCATTGAACTGAAATTTTAAACCAGACATCACCCACCCATGGTTACACTGCAAATGAAAATTCACTGAGGCTGAATCTTTGTCCTTGATAAAAGGTAGTACAGACTCGCCAAATATCTTTACACTTCTAAGAAGTCTATCTAATCCCTACTATTGGAAGTTTTGCAAACAAATATTAAATAAAGAATATAAATATATCAATTTTTTTACACTTGTTTGCCGTTTCTTGCATTAGCAAGTTATAGCCTGGAAATGACAGTGAAATAGTCTCAGTCCCTTGCATTCATTCTCTAGCTGTCATGATTTATTCACTGAAACCACATCCCTTTATGCACAACCAGGCCCACAGATCTTTCTGTGGTTTCCTTAGTTGCTTCATGGGCCCTGGTTCAAAAGAAAAACTCTTAGGTGTGAATTTGCTGAGAACAGTAGGTGATGGGATGTGTAATCATTACTTGGTGGAGGCTTGGGTGAAGATTTACAGAGGCTTTCAGAAAAAAGGAATTGATATGGGTGAGAAGAGGGTGGTGAAAGTAAGTGAACTTGGAAAAGAGGCTTGTGTGAAGAGATAACAGAAGAGACTGAGTGTAGAATGGCAAAAGGTGAGAATAATTGAAGCTAAAAGAGTGGGTAAGGCATGAGAGGTATTTAGGGAGGCAGTGCCGGGAAAATGTGTGTTATGTAGAACCTGGGAGGTGGGCATGCAAGAAAGGGTAGTGAGAGGTGGGATGATGAAGTTAAGTTGTTAGTAAAAGAGAAAAGAGAGGTATATGGGCAAAACTTACAGAAAAGGAGTTTAAGTGATTGGAAGATGTACAAGTGAAAGTAGCAGAAGGTCAGGAGGAAGATGCAGGGACTGAAAAAAGGCAAAAGAGAGCTGGGGTGAAAGAGCATCAACAAACATTTGGGAGAATTAGAAAATATTTGGAAGGAGGTTGATAGTTTGAGAAAAGCAAGAGAACATGTAGGAACATCTGTGAAAGGGACAAATAGAGAAGTGTTAACAGGTAGGGATGAGGTGAAGAGGAGAGGGAGTTAGTACTTTGAAGGATTGTTAAATGTTTGGTAATATGATGGCAGATGTAGGGTGTTTGGGTCAGGGAGGTACATGAAATCAGAGTTATGGCAAGTGGTTTTGTGAAAATAGGAGAGGTAATGACAGCTTTGCATTAGATGAAATGTGGTAAGGTGGATGGTATTCATGTTGATGAATCTGTTAAGAAAAGGGTTGAGTTGTTGATTGGTTATCTAATATTTGCAGTGGATGTATGTATTCCTCACATTTGGAAGGAAACTATGTTTCACATATTAGGAAAGAGGCCAGTTCTCCTAGGCCATATCATCCCCCGCCTCTGCATAATAACCCATTTCAGAAGTTTCACATGGATTAAACCATTTCCTACCTCTGGAAGTTAACCATTGTTTTGTGGTATAGAATTGAAGAACATTTCATGTGGACCATATCAACCTCTTTCTATGGGACTTTACTTATGCTCACAGATTATGAATGGAGAGTACATCCTGTAGACCATATTAGTAACCATTAGGACTGAACCCTGTTGTATTTTGATTATGAACACAGAACACATCTTGTACTCGGTTATCTTTGGGGTGGATATAGAGACTAAGTAAAGGGGAACTCTCATTCGGAAAAGTTTTAGTATCCTGTGTTTGGCAGAGTTAAGCATTGCTGGGTACAAGAATATGTCAGTTACAGGAGTACTCACCCAAGATAATGCTATAGTAAAGCATAAAACAAGCCAGCTAGCCATTAGAAAATACACATTTATGACTGAAGTTCATTTGTTTATAAAAAATTTAATCTTTTCATTTCTTCAGTCTTTTTTTCAGCTTCTCTGATTTAGGTTTTGCTTAAATGTGTCACATAGGAACAACTTTTCATGTTTCTGATTAAACAAAGACTTGAGCAACTGCTCCTTTTGAGCCTGATATCATAGACTTGATGAACCAACAAGTATTTTTTCATCAAACCAAAATGCTTCTCAGCTTTCTCCAGTTGTTTACAAATGCCTGCTTTCTGATATAGTGACCATACAATATGCTTAAATTTCACTCCTTAGCTAGAAGGAGTGTCCATTAGTATTGTGGTACAATTAGATGCTGTAACTGCAGGCAGTAGAAAATATATAATGATGAAATCATCACCTGTGACAATTGCGAATTACTGTTGATGTGGTTAAAAAACTAAAGGCTGACAGGGAGTGCTAGAACCATCACCACTAAGTGGTGGTATTAGGAATTACTGTAGTGGCACAAACTCACAAGAATATTTTAGGGTGGGCAAATACACGTAGGATTGAATCATATGAATACTAGACAGTATGCATTTATATTGGTAGACACTAGAAATTCTAGGTACAACATCCTTCGAGTTTGTTAAGCTTTTCTAGTACTGATAAGGGAATGGTAAATGCTTTGACGTATGGATAATGTTTTATAATTATTGAACATGTTTTATAAACAACTAATGTAATCCTGAATTATCTAACAGCATCATGCATTTCCCACAGACTCTGAGGCTGAAAGTGTAATATTTGTTGAAGAGGTTACAAAACCAACATCGAAAAGAAACTCACTGGAAGAAAGACTACTAGAATCTCCTTTCTACAACTCTGAATGGCTTAAAGACTTGTAAGTACAGGAGAGACACTGTGTTGTAGGAACTTCCTTGCTAGCATTACAGACAGCAACAAGAATAGTTTATTTCATAAGATTTGAAATTCTTCATTACATATGTGGCTTTTTTATTCTAGGCGAGAAAAATATGAAGTCCGAGCCAAAACCAGTGATACTGAAATTGAAGTTGTAGCTGAAATGCAGAAAAGGTTAGAGGAACTAAGAAAGAATTGCCAGTCATCTTTAGAAGATCGTATCACTCGCAGGATGAAGCATTTGAACCTAACCTTCCCATCAAAGGTTGAGGAAATATTGCCAGAAGAGGAGGCAGAAGAAGAGGAATTTGTTGAACTGACTGCTGATATGGAGGTAAATTTTAAGAGAACTGATAGAATATTTACAGTTGTTTTGTGCATTTAACCATCATGGCAAAATTAACAAAAAGTTTCTCTTTTCTTGGGCATTTGAGGTGACCCATGCCAAACTTGTGTACTTTGTAAATTTTACAAAAAAATAATTGTTGTCTTCAAAACATTCCTAAGCCTATTTTGCATAAAACTCATGACTTTGGTTCATAAGGTTCAAACAAAGCTAAAAAGCAACATGCCATTTTTTATTCTGTAATGTACCACTGAGAGGTGATAGGTGCAAGGATGAGTTCATGTATTATGTAGGTGTTAGGAATATCAGTTGAGTTGGATGCTGCATATCAGTAATGTTTGTATTAACTAGAAGTATTTTCTTGGTATATAGGAATAAAGGAATAAAGTTACCCATGGGTAGGAGTTACAGTACAAGGTATTGTGAGTAACAGACATGCTGAAATGTGTGGTTGAAGGGTGACTATAAAAATCAGATTGATATGCACTTTCACAGGATTTTCTTATTACAGCAGTATATTTAGAGTACTAAAAGGAAGCATGACCTCCTGTGCAAGATGTAGGAGATATAAAGTTTTTGAAAGAATATTTATTATGTACCTAAGAGACTTCACCTCTCTTTGATATTAACGTTCTGTTCAGCTTTGTGATATGTCCCATCCTGCAATCTGTTTTCAAAAAATCAAATAACATTTCAATGGACACAGTGAAGGTGTATGGAATGAATGGTCAGAACCATTATTTGTTTTTGTAACTGCTATCAGTTCATATTAATTTGCAGCAACTGCCCTCAGTTGTTATTGTTTAGATTAAGAAAATTACAAAACTCAGAACTTACAGTCACATTCGACATACATTTGGGAAAACCTAGAATGAGTAATGGTAATGGAGAGAGTTATTGTATTTGTATTAGGATTATATGAGGAGTGTTGTAGTTTTTGACATAATAGGATTGATTTATAATGGGCCGTTATTGCATAAACAGGACAGTCCCAGGATGTTATCTATTGCCTAGTTTTGTATTCTTTGGCTTTAATATTTTTCAGGATGTAATTGATGATGCCTTAGAAAAAAACCCTGCTAGTGAGGTACTCGCTGACAAGTTCAATATTAAAATCACTCGCAGAGATATTGCCACTTTGGCAGGATTAAACTGGCTGAACGATGAGGTAAGACTACATTTATAATGTATATCAGGTGAATGATGAATTATCTTTTTAAATGTATATAGAGGTACATTTCTTAATAAGCAACTTCTTAAAAATGTATTTTAATGAGAATGATATGGTGGAAGTTTGTAAAGGCTTTAGAAGAAGAGGCAATGATATGGATGGGAAGATATTGATGAAGATGAGTGAGTTTGGAAAAGAGGCTTGTGTAAAGAGATGCCAGGAGAGATTAGTTGAAGAATGGCAAAATGGTAGAATATGTGATAGTAGGGGAGTGGGAAAGGATTAGGAGGTATATAGGGAAGCAATGCTTATATGTGCAGAAATGTGTGGCACATGGAAGGTGGGAGATGAGAATCTGAGAAAGGGTAATGAGTGGAGGGATAAAGTACATAGGGAAAGGGAAATGAGATGTGTATGGGCATACTTGCAGGGAAGGAGTGTGAGTAATTAGATGTACAAGATAAAGTGGCAGGATATCAGGGGGAAGATATAGAGGTTGAAAAAGAATGCAAATGAGGGTTGGGGTGAGTGAGTATCAGCCAGCTTATGGGAGACTAAGAAAATGTTTTGGAAGGACATTAATAGTGTGAGAAAATCAAGATAATAGTATACTTTAGAGGGAAATAAGAACTTGCGTGGCACAACAACAGACATTTTCATAGGGCCCCATCTGTTGAACATTCTCTCCTGTCGTACATCTCTCTAAATTTCTGTATGCCATCCAAATTTAGCATGTCTTCACTAATTTTATTCCACTTGTCCACCACTCTTATTCTATAAATGTACTTCTTCACATACTTTTTACTATGTTTCCTCTTAATTCTGTGTTAGTCCCTGGTTGTTCTATTAAGACATCTCTTGAAGAACTGTTCAGTCTACATCAAAATCTGTTGTAAAACTTTAAAGTTGTAATCAGATCACCCCTCTTTCTTCTTATTTCCAAGGTTGGCATATTTAAGGCCCCTCACCTTACCCAGTATTTTTGGTACCAGTTTTGTTGCTCTCCTGTACATCTCCTGTATTAGCTGTATGTGATTTTTTGGGAGCAGTGACCAAACTTGAAAATTATTTTTAAGTGGTGAACTCTCTGCTACCCTACCTACTTGCTAAATCTTGTTTTAGCTACTCGTATGTTGATGTGCACTCTCGTAGAGATTTTTTTTTTCCTAGCTTTCTAACTTCTCATAAATTTTGTTTTGTTTAGGTCATCAACTTCTACATGAACTTGCTGATGGAGCGAGGAAAGAATGACAACTACCCAAATGTTTATGCCTTCAACACCTTTTTCTACCCCAAGTTGGTCAAGAGTGGTTACCAGTCAGTTCAGAGATGGACCAAGAAGGTATGAGAATTTTGGTAACTTTGAATAATTCAGTGACAATGAGTATATATAAAATCCTGAGGTTAGAATTCGGAACTTTACCACCTCTTGCCAGATAACTGTTTCAGGTGCCTGTATGTAAACAGAAAATCAAGAAATTGATTAATTGAGTTTGGATATATTTCAGACAGAATTTGTTAAAAGAAAGTATTCCTGAAGTTACAGCACCCCATTTTCCACTTTGTTTATAATACCTAAGAAGGGTGAAATGTTCATCATGGATAATAAACCTGAAATATTTGAACAGATATAGAGGGTTTTCTAACTTCAAAATGTTATTTGTTTAGATTCTCATAGGAGGTTTTTATCTTTTATATGTAAGCATGGTAATGTAATACAATCTCTCCTTGTCATATGCAACACTTGACAATACCTAAGTCACGGAGCTTATTCTTCGTAACTCTAGAGTTTTTTGCGGTGAGCACTGTGTGCTAGCCCTGCCTTTTGGCATAATGTTAGGAGCAATAGATATAAGTAGTAGGTAAGAACATTTAGGCAGGAGCATTAGGTAGAAGTAGTAGGTAGGAAAGGTAGGAGCATTAGATAGAGGTGGTTATTAGAAAAACCACTCCTTTGATCCACATATCTTGGACAAGCATATACTGACTCATGCTCGGCAGAGTAACCTTATTTTGATTTATTGTCAGGTAGTTGCCAGGTAAAGCAACAAGTTAGATCTCAGTTCACATTGTTTATTATTGTCTGGAGAAGAATAGTAACTTTTCATGGTTGTATACAGTGTTAGGCTACCTTTTTTGTATGTTTGACATATATATGAATCAGAACAGTGTCTGTGGAAGACATTGGAGCATATTTACCCTCTCTTGTCCCAAACTAGGCTGAAATGAGTGTTTCCAGTCAAATAATCAGAGTTAATGCCTTCACCAGGTTGATGTGTTCAGTTATGATATCCTGCTTGTTCCTGTCCACTTGGAAATGCACTGGTGTCTGGCCACCATAGACTTCCAGAACAAGTCTGTCAGATACTATGACTCCATGCTTGGAAATAATGACCGGTGTTTGGAGGTGAGCCAGTGTTGAGTGTCTCAGGGTATAAAGAGTTTTGCTTTTCAGATGTGAATTTATGTTTATTCCATTTTCTGTCTATACAGACCAATTCTTTCATAAATTATTATCCATATAGACAGAATGGCATTCCTGGTCTTGATTTTTTTTTCTCCTTATATAAATAAAGTGTTTTACGACTTTCTGCAGTTTTTACCTCCTTCAGGAATGTTATCAACCTGGTGAACTTCCAGTTTGTTTACTTCATTCTTTATTGAAATATTCTTGATATATATCCATCTAACTTTACTTCATATGAGGAATGATAGGATAAGAGAGAGTTGTAGTAATAAGAAGAGTATGGTTGAGAGAGCTGAAGAAGGTGTGCTGTACTGGTTTGGACATATGAAGAGAATGAGTCAGGAGGTTGACAAAGTGGATATATGTGTCAGAAGTGGAAGGAAGGAGAAGAGGGTGACTAAATTGGAGACAGAAGGTTGGAGTAAATAAGGTTTGGAGTGCTTGGGGGCCTGAACATGTGAGAGGGTGTAATGTTTGCATAGAATATAGTGAATTGGAGGTAGGTAGTACCTGGGAGACAGTCAAAGACTAGGTAGGTATATTAACAGTTCTACCTCCCTGAGTATCGGGAGGGTTAGTGACTGCTGCGTAGCGAACAAGCACTTCAGTGATTGTCATGTTTCACTCCACTGATCCAGGTAAGCTGTCTTTTCTTTCTGCCTCACCCACACATGGAATTGCGGCATATTGTTCACAAATATACAATCACTCCTTGTCATACATAATCTCTGGCAACATTTAACTCAAATAGCTCATTCTTCATAACTAGATTTTCTTGCGGTGAGCACTATGTGCTAGCCTTGCCTTTTGGCACAATGGTAGGATAATAGTAGTAGGTAGGAACATTTAGGCTGAAGCATTGGGTAGAAGTAGTAGGTAGGAACATTAGGAAGGAGCAGTAGGTAGAAGTAGTCAGCAGTAACATTAGGTAGGAGCCTCTACAAGCACTGTGCTGAAGTTGTGCCCTACCAGTGGCCTGTTGAGGATGAGGCACTAAAGCCGAAGAAGCAGCACTAGAGTGCACTAGTTATGGAGACTATTGCCATGGCCACCCCCTTAAGGGAATTCCAACTGGGAACAGGCATCAGAGATATAGACAGATATATTGTGAATTGGAGCAGTGTGGTGTACAAGGGCCAGTGAGTTGTTAATAGATTCTATGTCTTCACCCTTATACAACAGCCAGTCACATGCTTTAGCATATGGTGGCATTTCTTTCTCTCAGTTTCTATGTTGAGTTGGGCCACATGATGGATGACCATTATGATACTGCCTTTCTTCTTGTAGGAATGCTATGTAATTCTCTTTTATCTTTTTTCTTTCCCATTTCTTATAACTTTCCTGTTCTAAAAGTCAGGTTTTTTTTTTTTTTTTTTTTTTTTTTTTTTTTTTTTTCCACAATGACCCTGAATGGGGAATGCTTTTACCCATGACATGTTGGCCATTTTTTATAGAAAAAATACTAAGCTGAATATTATCTTGTATTTTTAGCTGAGTGACAGATATTGAACCTTCCTCTTGTATTCACTAATCAACCAGTTCCACACTATCAGATTTAAAAGACGTAGAAGCACAAAGCTTGGAACCTGTGTAGAGAAATTTTACACCCTATTTTGGATGTTGAATGATTGGAGCTGTTGTCAGTTATATATTCTAAGAAATGAGACTGTAAAGAATGTTGTATTTTTAGACAGAGAAAAGTGGAGTAAATTTCCAGTGTCTTAAGAATCCAGTTTTAAAGATTTTTTTTTGCCTGTAAGCGGTATTGCTAATAACTTTCTTTAAATTACTGAATTTTCAGGCTCTTCTAGAATACTTACAATCTGAGCATCGGGATAAGAAACATGTAAATTACATCATAAGTGACTGGACTCTGGAAAATGTAAAGGTGAGTTAATCTCTTAGGAATTACAGTCCATTCACTTGTATGCATGCAGTAGTCTGTGAGTTGAAAAATGATCTTCTTTAGAATATATTTTACATATTTTAGAAAACTAAATGTTACAGAGGGCAGGAATGGGAAGATCACTGACTCCTAGGATCTAAGACTTACATTTATATTGCAGATGTTGTGCCATCACTACCTGAATCCATTTTTATCAACAATAGCACCTTCTGTTCTACTTTTTTTATTATTTATATTCATACTCTTACTTTCTGATCATAATAATTATGAGTTGTGTCTTTATCATTTCCCTGAGGAATTATTACCATTTATACTATGTCGTCCACTGCATTTAAAAAGAACCAGAGCCGTTATGTCATTGCACTGTGTAATCAAGAACAGGTACATAAATGAAGGCTAATATAGATGTGTGCTAGGAAAAGTATGGAAACCCAAATATTAGCTTATATTGATATGCATGAAAATTTATCTGTAGAAAAAACAATGGATGCTGTTTTTCATGACTTTGTAAAAGCCACTGACCACTATGTTTTTTTTTGTCATATGTGTTGGCATTCAGTAAATGGTAAATAAGTAGTTATGCATTGATATTGTGTTAACTAAAAAACATTGTAAAATTGAATTTATTGATTATGGAAGATGCTATGAATTAATGGCTCATTACTTATCTATTGTTTTTTCACTTATTGCATTTTAAATGTAGGCAAGATCTATTCTCTTTTCATTGGTGCTCCTTGTAGGGTCAAACAGTAGCCAACTAACTACAGAAAGAGACTGTACGTAAAAGTGTTGCTTTTCTTTGTAGGGGTGTCCATAAAAAGTGGAGGATTATGTCTGCCTTACGGGAATAGCACTTTTTTTTAACCATATATCATTACTGAATATATATTTACTGCATCCTACAGCTAAAGCCCATGTTGAGGGTGGGGTAGGTATGATAATAACACTGGTGGTCTATTGGATTTGGGGACTGCTAAGATTTTTGTTTCTGCTGTTTTAGCTCCCAGTAATGAATTCCTGTTTTTCATATTTCAATATTCAAGATATTTCTCAGTTTTAACTCAAGAATATCTGGACACTTTAAGTAAGTGAAAAGTACATATACTGCCTTGAAAGCCCAAATTTCAACATAGCATGCTAGTTATGAGTTAAGGATGTGTGTAAGTGAACTTAGGCCAAAAGCCTCAGAACCTTCCCTTGTGCATGGGAAGAGGTTGAATGCATTCGATAGGTATATGTTTATATCATGGTAGGGGTGTCTGGAATTTCTCTCCACCTCTCCTTCTGTATTAATTTCTGAAAGAAAAAACAGAGGAAGGAGTCAAGTGAGGATTTTTTCCTCTAAGGCTCAGTCACCAGTTCTTGATGCTACTTCTTTCACATGAGAAATAGCAAGTGGGTAGAAAGGAATATTTCTTTCATTCCTGTTCACTTCATCTGCTTTAGTGATTAAGGTCAGGAACAGACAACTGAGCCGTAGAGGAAATATAGATGGATATTTTGAAAAATAATTCCAAGAGGACATTTAGGATTTGAAAATTCAGAAAGGTATAAGGGGGAAAGCACCACACATACAGTGACACAAACTTCTTTTAATCCTGTGTTTAAAAACATACCTTTGGTCTCTTTTTCAGGATATACCTCAACAGATGAATGGATCAGACTGTGGGATGTTTGCCTGCAAATTTGCAGAATATTTATCGCGCCGTGCTTGCATAACATTTAAGCAACAGCACATGCCTTACTTCAGAAGAAGAATGGTGTACGAAATTGTCAAAGCTAGACTATTATAGTAAAAGGCAACATATTGCTAAGAAAGGAACTGAAGTCGAGAATATTGATGAGAAAATTAAGATGTAGAGCTCATGGCTACCAACATTACACAACATGAAGACATGACATGATGATGGCTCACCTTTAGAAG
>JAUUDW010052928.1:0-10544 GCA_032361385.1 Panulirus guttatus
GGATTGTAAGGAGAAAACTACTATAATGGCCAACATTCGCGAGCGAATGCAGTATGTCTCCGTCAAAACTTACACCTTACAATATCTTTGCGCCAACACTCGTTAAAATCAGTTGGAGGATGTAGCCGTTACTGAACATGATGAAATATCGGTAAGGGATCTCTGTGCCAAGTCTCAGCAATACTGGCTAAAAAGCTACATAAAAATCGGCCAACAACTACAAATGTGCTTTTTTAAGCGACAATTTCCCCCTTTTGTATCCTTACTTTTCATTACAACTTTAGGTACGAAAAATAAGTAACATACTGAGTATAAGCGAACAAACATGAACAAAAAATGTTCCCCATGCACGATGAATGTTCACAATACAAGGAACTTGCAAAGCTGTGGCCTCTACGGAATGCTAAAAATTTCGTCAAAAATGTGCAGATCAGCACTTATGTGAGGTATGAGAAAAGACACCTGTATCCTATATTAGCTGCGATATATCCAAGTGATGGCAAGCAAGAAGAGCTTTTTATGACATTTCATCTTTGAAATAAAAAATGTGAAATCACAAATATGATACACATACAGTGTGGGGCACGTAATGTGCCCAGTTTAATGAACATAGGCTGAAATATGACTAAGGTATGGCGAGGAGGAAACACAGAAGTACCTTTTCACTGAAATGGTTTTATTCGTAAATTTATCTTCAGTGCAATCTAAGGGGTAGATGGAACCCCTAAAAAGGGTAGAAATGGCTCAAATCGCAAATTTGTCCTGTGTACTATATGGGGCCTGTGGAAAAATATTCATATACATTGCTACATCTCAATGGATTGAGATTCTAAGTAAAAGTAGGCCAACATACAACACGATGCAGGAAGGGATGTAATGGCAAGCGAAACCCAGAGGAAAAAATGGATAAAAGGGTAAGAATAAACATCGTAATATGGAGGAAAGAGAAGGAAGACAGGAACCATGGTAGAGGACCGTGCGCGGGGAACTGTGAAGGACGCTAATACTTCATGAAGGAGAGTAATGTGCGGACGGAGGTATGGAGGTGACAGTAACATATGGAGGGAGGAACAGGTTATGCAGGAGGAGGAGGAGGGGGAGGAAGTGGGTTCTGGTGAGACCAACACCCGGAGGAACCCCTTCGTTCCAGCGTAGCCCAAGGGAAGGCAAGTTAAGCAGTCCATGAGTCGAAGAGGACGGCCGAAGACAACGCGAAAATACGAAGTCCGCGAATGCGAATAAAGTGGGCGTTGCATGAAACAAGATTCCAAGGGGGAATTGTAAAGAAACACGACGAAAAAAAAAATAGAAAAACCAAAAATATGTTAAAATAAGACCATTATACAAGTTGTTGGAGGCTGCATAAGGTAATGCAAGGCACGCAGGCACATCTCAAGGTGAAGGGAAGAGCCTCCAAAGATGGTTTGATCGGCGGAGCGTGACGGGGCATCGATACCAACTACCTGCACCGACAGCCCTTATGTTCCCGCTCACCAGGACACCCCGCCACTAACAAGCCCTTGTTACCAGCGTACTGAGGGGATCCTGGGCCAGCCACCGCTGCGATACAAGCCATTAGATCGGCTCTCCATGACTGTAATCATAATAAACCACACAAGACTGAAGACAAGTGATGAGGAGGGCCTGGTTTATGAGCTGGCGTAGGAGGGAGAAGCCTTGGTTGACGGTAATGATATACGAGATATGGGCGCTGCTGTAAGATACAGCGTGTTGAGGACGAGCCTGGTGAAGTCTGCTGGGGTGGTTATCAGCGTGGAGGGAGGAACAACCAGGTGATCAAACAATGGAGCAGAAGCATCGACGATACCACGGCATAAATCTCGGGGTCATGGGTCAGTGTGAGGAGGAGGCGGGACCTCATGTACAAACGAGGAGCGGCGGGGGGGGCGCCGTGAGTGATGGGTAGGGCTGCTGGGTAGGGCACGACAACACACGGAAAAAAAGCAAGTGGCCTCTACGGCTGGAGCGGAGGCGCGGCCTCCCTTGCCTCGGTCGTGGATCCAAACCCACGACCGACGCTGCTAAAGGGGTGAAACGTAAACAGTGGCGGCCTCTGTGCTGAACATGGGCTCATGCCATCGCGAGAATCACCGTCGGCCAGTGCCATTCTACGACTGCTGGCGGAGGGTGAGGGTACTGGCGCTGACAAGGGAGGACGTGCTCACCAACTCCAGAACTGCACCATCGCTAGTGCTGCTATGGACCCAGACACGGAGTACACGCCACCGGGATAAACTTTTCCCAACATTTCTGCATCTAAAATTACACGCCTGCGATTATGGCAGACTGCGTGCTTGATTAACGGCCTAGAGGCTGTACAGGTTTAAAAATGCTTATCAGGAACACCCGGTGTAACATGAGAACGAGCCTGGGCTTTTGACGTTGCGTGTAACCAGCTTGCAACAAGATGGGAAAGAAAGATGTGCGCCATATTGAAGACCCGACAGATAAACCCACAAAACAACACAACACGAGGAACGAGACAATGACCCGGACGTAAAACCTGTATGGAATTTAGCCTCTCCGGCTTCTCCAGGCCGCTGCGCCACGGGAGGCAAGACCCATCTAAGGTACAAGAGGGAACGCATGAAGGGAGACAGGAAATTAGAAACTCAGACGCCAAGTCCCCAGGTAAAGAAAACATATGTCAACCATGCTGGAAGATGAACATGCAAGGGACAATGCTGTCATGCACAAAGGAAGCGAGGAAGTCGCTTGCTCAGCAAGATAATCAGACAGGCAGCGAGGCCACCACTGCAGACATCCAAGTAATCAAAACAAAAGGCAAGCGCGTCTTGCATAAAGGTCACCTTGTGTCGGATGAGGTCATAATGTGAGCACTGTAGTCGTCATCCAGGAGGCTCAGTCATCAAGCACGTAACATTCCATGCAAGGTCATCATGCAGGGAACGAAGGCATCGCAAAATCGCCAAGGCGCAGTGTACTGAAGACCCAGGTCACGGGTCACAGGCAACCGGATGGTTGACAAGCAGAGGTCATGTTAGGTCACAGACGACTACGGAGGTCAGTAAATAGCGGTCTGGGCTGGTGACGGGTCGCAGACGACTATGGCGGTCAACGAACAAAGCGGTCAGGGCATGTGACGAGTCAAAGACGACCAGACGTCAGGAGGGGCGACTCGATCACCTATCTACGGAGGACGAAAGAGATGGGCGGGAGGGACGGGAAGCGCGGTTAGCGTGCAGTGGGATGAGGGAGGCGGCGCGGCGGCTGTAGCTTCACATAATGGGGAAGTTACGGTGCGTATCTCTGGCATGTGTTTGGCATGACGAGACGTAAATTGCTGACTTGTGGCGGATCAGAAGAGATAAGAAAAACATCGAGCAGGTTAAAAGATGCAGTCTTATTCATACGCCCCGCTGTCTTTGTTCAGAGGCTCCACGGGACTTGTTCCTCAGAGACGCAGTCCTCCTCCTCCTCTAGAGCCTCACTCGTGATACACAAGACCCTAGGGAGCGGCACACGGCTTATCACGAGGGGATCACACACTCCAACGCACACCAGCCAAACGTGAACTCACCATCCACAAGCTTATCAACGTAATTAGGTAAGCACGTCTGCATAATAACAAGGGGTCAGAAGGCTGACCAGCTAAACGTGAACTCACCACCCACAACCTTGTTAACATAATCACGCTGAGTGAGGACTAACCAGGTTTCAGCCACGCATATACTGAACCTTATGTGGGGCACATTCATTCACGGGGTCAATCTATGGCACAGGATGAGTGTTCCTTAAGACAGTGGTTCCTACAGACAATGAGCGTCCTCCGGGCTGCCGGTGGCGCATGACACAAGAATACCTTAGTGATCTGTTGGTTCATTAGTCATGTAACTGCTCTTCTGCTCCCTCAATGCTAGGGTCTCTGTATTTAACCTCCTTTTGCTATTGCTATGTTGCCGTCTGCATCCCTCTGTATAACTGGCCGGTAGCAGTGCCCCTTGCTAGCACACACAGGGAGGCCTATGCTGAGCCAAACAGCCAGCGAGGGTAGGAAGAACAGTAAAGGGAAGCTGGAGAGAAAAATAAGCCATGAAGTATAAACAATCCCCTTCCATTGAGGCTGACACCATTCCAAGTTCCTCATCGCCCAACATACGCAAAGTCTTCCTACAAAATAGGTATCACTGGACGACCAGTGAATTGGTCGTGTCCTCATTCCCTGAAGGATGTGGCAACCCACACTACAAGCGAAAGGGAAAAACTGAGCACTGGGGCAGAAGGTGGTACGAAGAACTAAACCCAAAGGAGTCCATCCGCTCCCTGCAACCGCAGGAAGAAGGGGTCCCACGGGTTATGTAAAAACGATATATCGAAACCATTTCACAGATGATCACTCAGGTTTGAGGAGGAGTATGTGACGTGACACCTTAATGATGGCGTTCCACGACAAAAGCAAACCAGTTGACAAACACACACACACACCACTACTACTACTACTACTACTAACTACTACTACTACACTCTCCACCACACGCCCTCTGACCACCACCACCACAAACACACCAGGACGTGATGAAGGAAGTTCCCCTGCCCTTCATCCACACTTTCACTGAAACGCTTTGTACAGCATAACTAAACAATAAATATTCTAAAACTAAAACGACACTTGCAATAGTGTACTTCATGAACCCACCGCCGCGCCGTGTGGCTGGCCGTCATGTGAGACGGAAACAGATGAACCTGCGGTAGGGGCGGGAGGACAGTGCCTGGACACATAGTGGTCCCTACAGGAGCGGTAGCAGCTCAGGTCACTCCCAAGAGCAGAAAGGTCTTCGGGTCACAGAGGAGGATCAAGTTGTTCTTCCCTGACTGAATCAGGGATAATGACGCCCAGCTGTCTCCTACAATGGCAGTTACGTGGTCACCACTACACATGAAACTTACCTAAACAGACTTCAGACAGTAACGATCATACAGGGCAACATGTAGGCACATACCGTCATGCTGATTACAGGTTACAGCATCATGCCCAGGATGCGTGTGTTGTCCAGCTCAGGGGTCGTACCGTCATCCTCGCTGGGACGAACAATCAACTGGCGTGGATAAACTTCCCTTGTTTGACCTCAAGTCAGTTTTCCTACAGTGAACCATACCATATAACTTCTGACTGCAGTCTTTCATTGTGTATCTATCATCCATTTGTGAACAATATGTAAGTGGAATTCTTCTTACACCACTATTGATTCTGCTGAGACTCGTCATGCTTGTGCCTGGCACGGGCCACTGTCACGCTGATGAACCCCTCCAGCAAACCCTCCTGGTGTCGTGGACAACATCAGAGCCAGAGAGTGGATGGACGATGACATCTCGTAAAGGTCAGCGAGGGTAGGGGCGCCAGCGGGCACCGGGTGCCTCTCGACGATGTGTGATGTGCGGATGATGGGAGCTGCTCAGCCTCCAAGGGCTTCGGGCATGTGTACACATACCGCTACCTGGGTTCCCCAACAGGGACAGTGTACAATAACAACAGAGGTAAGGCCATCAACATCGACACCAGAGACAGAACCAGCAACGCTGACACGAATGCGAAAGAGACCTTCCGTTCATCAATCGCAAAAGCAGTGGCGGCGGACGGCGCGGCAAGAACATTATAAGCAGCATCAACAGTCAGGGAGAGGCAGCAACACTGACAACAACAGAAAGAACACCATCGATGATGGCTGGAGCAGAGACAAGAGCCGAAGGTACGAAGATGATTGGCAGCAACACCACGGAGAACATCCTGCCGCGGCGGCAAGACAAGACGGACAACACCCACAGGAACGCGCCACCTGCTGTCCACAGTGGTAATCGCTCTCGTCAACAGACCTAACTGTAGCAACAACACATACAATGACAACAGTGGCATCAGTAACAACGGTTGAGTAAACGCAACAGTAGGAGCAACGGCAGCAGATGGACCCCACAGATAACCAGCAGCTGGGAGCTGAGGTTATCCAGAAGGACATCTCAACCAGCAGACAGAAGTAAGTAGTTTACGTTTCATGCAGCTCGAGGTGCGCGGATCAAATGGCCGGACCCGTCCATGTACGGCCCAGTGTCAGGGGTAAAAAGCAAGGGATATGAAGGACTTTGTTGGTTAAGTATATACATGCTGAGGCCACGTGGGAGTGGCATTCTAGAGCACAGGCAGGGTCCGTGGGTCTTCCCTCATACCTGTGGGAACGGCCACCACACCTGCAGGGTCGGCGGGGCTTCCCTCACAACGGCAGAAGTGAGTACCCAACACTACACTGTGCCAACATGGTTTGCAGGTGCTGCCCCACACCTGTGGGAGAAACCATCCAGCAATACACCTGGAGGGTTCGGTACACAGGTCTTGCTTGGTTCTCTGCCGGTGGCCTGCACGCAGCATGGAAGTATGCAAGCTTGGTCATCAACATAACGCCAGCAAGACACACTCCACTTCGCCAGAGAACCCAGCAGATAGTGTTCTTCTTTCATAAAATGGCATTGATAACGGGTCGGGCCTGCTGAGGGAAGCACATGAAATATCAACTCTTCAGAGACGTTCTTCATACCCACATGAAGTCTACCCTCCTGACTTGCTTTGTCGACAAGTGTGACAATTAACGTGACATGCCAGGGTGTGGATCTCTCCCATTGGTTATTAGTACATTCGGATTCCATGAGCACGTTCCCCTTGCGGGTTTTGTCTGCTTCGGCGCAAAGCTGAACTGCACTGCCTAACGGCGTAGCTGCTTCTGACCCCACACTCCGTCATTACACTCCTTTGATTCTGGCACCAACTGCTGCCTCATATTTACAGCTTCATAGGTCTTTTTGGCTTTCCTCTGATCTTCCAAATACACAGAATATCTCTGTCTGGATTGCATGAGGAAAAGGAGCATCTCACTAAATGATATCTCATGAGCCTCATATCGCATTTGCTTCGCCCTATCTTGCACAATTCTAGATGCATGTGCAATACCATCTCCCACGTTATAAGCAAGGACATCTTGCTTTGCAGAAGAAAAAACATTTATTGCCAGTTTGAATGTTGGATAAGAACCAGTTTCACTGCTCTCTACTAATCACTCTGTCCTGCTTGCTCCTCAGCACGTGAGTCACACGATAATTTGTCCAGCCTCTGACAAGCAGTGCATGGTTGCCACTCCTCCTTTTGAGGAACCTGTGGAGTTCTGTCCGGACATCAAACTGATGCTTGGCTTCACCGCACTCATCTATTATGAATCAGCGGCATGACACCACCAGCTTCCTCAACAGCCTCTGACATTTTCCGATGCACATTCAGCGTGGATGGTCATAAATCGTGGATTACAGACCAGACAGGTATCCCACTACTGCGTGCTTTTGGGGGGCACCTTTCCAGTATTTTTTGTTCGTTATGCCTAAAGGAACATTCGGAACTCCGCGGAAAACGGAAGTACCAGCAGTCTGGTCACCTTCATGCGCTTCTGCACCTTGTCAGCCATGGTCGTCGCTGAGAATCCAACATCAGCTTTCTTACGAACCGGTTCAGCAGGCTTATCTCTCTTTTCCCTCAGCATCAACTATATACGGCTTAGTCACCTAGGAATGCACCTTCTATGACATCTCTTTGTTCTTAGACACTGCAGTCTGGGGGACGTTGTCCAAGTCTTCTATCAAAATGCTATCAAAGAAGTGTCCGTTTGACACGTCTGCAGGTAAGGCAGGAACATATTTGCGGGGAACATATTTACTTGGACGACAAAGAATTGAAGTTCAGTAGATAACAGCGGGTCGTGGGGACTGACTGGGTCGTGGGCACTAGCTCCTATGGTGGTGAGGCTCTGCATCTTGATTATTTTGTTCATGGTCCTTTTACTGGGTCCCTACGACGATATGGTCCTGTTGAACAGAATCTGCACAGAAATTGTGTGCTGCCAGTTATATAGACACAGTCTACTGCTCAAGCAGAGGCATCGTACATAAGATGATAAAGGGATGTGAAGAGGCTATATACGATCCACAGTGTGGCTTGAACTCCTGTTCTCAGTGTTCCATGTAAGCTATATCAGCCCAGATTCAGCTACATGAGGATATATGGGTCCTGCTCAGCCCGGGACTAGACAAGGTACTGATCAAACCTCCAATTCGTCGAGGGCCCCGTCCACTGAAACTTGAGCGATGTTTCGCCTGACTGACGGCTGCCAGTCTTTTTTAAAATGTGCCATTCGGACATTTGGCTCGAAGACGACCTTAAGAACTCTGATCCAAGTATCGTGTCACTAGCTTTTGCACTTCGTCACCCCATAACCTCAGAAGGAGGAGGTCATCTATTCCTGCCGGGTGATCTTTGTTGAAGGATTCACCAAAAGATACCGAGAACAAACATTCTGGTTTAGACAGAGTGAAAAAAAATATGAAGCTAGTCCATATTTCACAATATATGCAAATTTTCTTCGTCCACAGACAAACCTTCAGGCAATCTGGGAGTCTGGACACATCCGCTGAGATAGTCTGTCAGTGTTGTTGCTGGATGGGCAAGAGTGAGTGAGCAATAACTGTATATTGTCTTAACAGCCTAGAGAATCTCTCCTTCCAGAAAATCACCTTTCAAAACGAGAGGAGACAAATCATTTCGGTGCCTCTTTTGCCCCTGACAGCTGTCCGAGTTCCCCTGCTGGCGGTGATGGACGTACTGCTGTGTGGTCTGCGGCGGGTTCTTCCACTGTACCAGAGGCAGTGACTTCATCCTGTTAATAGCTTCTGCTGATGGCAGACTGCGCACCTTGTCCTCACCAGCACCTGGCCGAAGGCTGCTGAGAGTCTCTGATGTTCTTGTTTGCCTCTCAACCAAAGTTTATCGTTGATTTTGTTTTTACTTCGACGTGCAGGAGATCTAAAGGCTCTTTTGCCCATATTTCCGAGTTCAGTGATCTTCGCACGAAGGATGCATACATCTCTGTGATTATCAGTTGTATATTTCGTAGACCAGTGAGAAAACTCAATGTCCTGGACCCATTCGCTATTGACAGCAGTGTGTGCTTGCACATCCTCTACATTCACCTGAGTTCTGGTGATACGAATTACAATCAAAAATGAAACAAGACATTACAGTATTGGTGTGATATTCAACTTAAGTATACGAAACTAAAAGGACTCTGTTTACCAAAGAGATCAATGGAATAACACTCCCAGCTACCTTCCTACACCAGACATTTTTTCTTTGCATATAACCTATAAAACCGAAAACCTTGAATGTCTCAGGTGCTGATCTTATGGTACGACGTCAACTGAACATCTCAGTACCTCTAGAGCTCTAATGCCAAAGCTTTGAGAGCTTGTATTCCAGGATAACTTGTCAGATGATATCGTATAACAGCTGCTTCCAAACATCCCAGCCATACAGCAAGATATACACTGGGGGTGCCTGTGCCTGAAGCAGCTCCTTTAACTTACCATCTGCCTGTTATAGGTTTTTGATGACAGTAAACAGATATCACTATGTTGATCTTCTGACTCTGATCTTGCCTCGCAATAGATCAACAGCCATTAAATATCGACTCTTCTTCACCGAGGGTAGTTTTCCTGACTTCTCTTCACAATAGATGTTTCCCTGGTCTAGATCAAACTTTCTGGACTATTTATTCCCTGATTTTGGAAGATAAAAGGAAAATCAATTCTGACTTTTTCCTCAACTAAGGTAAACCTGTGAGAGAACAAGCGTCTGCTACAGCCTGCAATCGAACTCTGGTCCTTACACATGTACAAACTGGAACACGCCTTACCAACACTGCCCGGCCCCTGGGGCGTAACCACTCCTCGCAGTGTTAATAGCGCGCGGAACTCTACTCATTTAACTTAATTAGGCCCTCAAGCGCGCGGGTCTGTGGCTAATAGTGGCGGAGGTCGTAATGCGTGCAAAGGCAGTAACAATAATCAAGACAAAAGCAGTGGCGAGTGTTGGGGGAAGCAGCAAGGTGGGCATCAGTGAAAAATAATTAGTCTAGGGAGCAGCGTGCGGAAGAGCAAGACGGCTTGTGAGCTGAGTAGTGACGTGGGCAGTAGAGTAGTGAGGGAAAGTGGCATGGAGAACAGCTGTGAGAGCAGTGGAGAGCTGCCATATGAGATGAGTTAGCAACAAAGTGAGATGAGCACTGAACATAGTGAGGTGGGAACTTGTCAACATAGTAGCGCGATGAGTGCTTAACCAAGGGTCGAACAGTTTTTCCTAAGGGTCTTGCAACCATACTCAAGGGGACGAATTTAGAATTCACAAAATACACCCAATTATCGACCGCGCATGAGCGTGTCTGTGGTCATCTGGGTACGTGTGTGTATGTGTGTGTGTGTGCGTGTGTGTGTGTGTGTGTGTGTGTGTGTGTGTGGGAGAGAGAGAGAGAGAGAGAGAGATCACTGTTTGTGTGTTACTGGGAGAGAGTTTTATACTCGTGTTGCCCCGTCTCTCAACCATGTATATGTGTACCGTGTCTTTACTGCTATGTATGTATACACACACATACACACACACACACACACACACACCACCCTAAGCCAGGTACCCATGTAAC
>JAUUDW010053036.1:5379-16617 GCA_032361385.1 Panulirus guttatus
TAGGGTAACCATGGAAAGGTCTGTAGTGCTTGTTTGTGGATATGGAACTGTGGAAAGGTCTGTAGTGCTTGTTTGTGGATATGGAACTGTTGAAAGGTCTGTAATGTTTGTTTGTGGATATAGAACTGTGGTTTTAGCGCATTACACATGACAGCTAGAGAATGCATGCGAGTGAATGCAGCCTTTCTTTGTCTGCTCCTGGCATGACCTTGCTAACACAGCAAATGGCAATCAAGTATGAAAGAAATGGAAGGAGAGAAATGAAGCTTAAATAGAGGAGTGAGTTGCTTCAGATTAATGGAACCTTTATTCATCATAAAAGGAAGCAGGAGAAGGCCTTAAAACAAATTTAAGAAATAGGAGTTAGGTATGAAATGGTAGATATAGTATTTCCTTCATTTTGGGTGATATGTCAGTATTATCATGTGTATTTTACTGTAATACAAACCCTGAAACTTTCATTTTGTAAGCTTTTTGGAACAGGAAATCTTTTTGTCTACATTTTTACTCAGTTTTCATTGATATCAGTATTCAACTTATTATTTTCAATAAAAAGGACTGTTTATATTTCAGATAGTTAAAAGGATTAGATTACTTACAGAAAAAATAATATTATCTATTGATTTTATAATTTTTTTTTTCATAAAATCAGAAAAATCAAGTAAAAGTTATCCCAAACTGAGAACTAAAAAGCAATCTAAATATTATGTACACAAGTATTCTTCATGCTATTTAGCTCAACAGAAGAAAATATTACTTTCATATATAAGATGGAAAATAGGATATATTCATATACATCTGAGGTGAATAATAAGTTAACTGCTTAACTCTCTGGTTAGATTCCCTTTCCAACCCTGTGAATCTCAGTTTTTCCAATTGTTTAAAAAATGTATTCAACCTCATTATACAGCCCACCCTTGCTAAGTACTGTCTTCCTGTGTAGGGTCATGGGTTTGAATCATGTGAGCTCTTCATCACTGCTTTTCATTGCTGTTATTTGTAAAAGTCCTGACTTTATCCTGGTGATTTAGAGCTGTGATTTGCTATTGACCTAAACATTACACAACCATCTTGGGTGTTTTATGAACAATTATTTGCCATAAGATCTTATGAATGTGGCCATACTTCCATATTTTGTATATGTTTGGAAGTGAAAGATGATACATGGTGTTACTGTGTATGTGAAGTATTGTGTAGAAAGAAAACAGTGAGAGTGTGATTGGTCAGAAATGACAAATTAAGCTTAGGCATGGATTCACAATATGTAAGTCATGTAATTATATAGTTTTCATAACTCAACTTCTTTGTGGTGCAGAAGGAAATACTCTCATATGCATCATATAGATTGTGTGTTAGATTTTAGATAATATTTTTGCATAAGAAAATAAACTGTTTTTAGTAAAAAAATGGTTTGAAAATTTTGCTGTTTCTTATTCACACTGGAGAAAAAGTGCTTATGGTAAACTCTTGAACAAAATTTTTGTAACTGATAATCAAATTGGATTGAGGATATTTTCACAAGCAGAAAGAAAATATATTTGCATTTATCACAATTTCCATTTGTCAAGAATAACTGAATACTGAATTAAATGAAGAGAGTATAGAAAACGAGGTCATATCAGGATTGCATTGCCCTTTGCAAAAATTTTAACCTTAGTAAGCAAGTTAGCCATACAATTTCAAAGCTATTCCTATACTGTAACAATTAAAAAACTTTTATTCTTGTTTTGTCAAAGTCAGATTGATGTAGGCAGCACTGCCTCCATTTGTGCTAGAAATAATTTTTCCTGCCTCATCTTGGTCATCTTTCAATGCTGGAAGAGTCACTGTCCATTAAATCACTCTTTATACGATCCAATGACAGAACATTATTATTAAGTGATTCAGGATCAATATGTCTGGTCTTCTACATCTTGCTATAAGCCTCTCAGTTTTCGTCTTTGAAAGCTCATGAGAATGTACTGTCAGTGGAAGGTGGCCTTGATATAGAGTCACAAAACTCAGTGCATAGATTTATGTACATTTAGAGGAGTTTCGTACCTTACATAGATATACATTTACAGGACCTAAGGGTTAGAAAAGACTCAGTAGATGTACCGTACATGTATGTGTGATTTTTGTTTGTGTTTGTGTGTCTTAGCTTGTTGTACTGTATGGGGAATGAGTTCTTACTTGTTGGGTCCCATCTCTTGAACTGTGATTGCTGTCATGCAACATTCTGAATTCTGCCTTGCATGGGCTCATAATCCCTGGTTTCACGTGCACACATTTCATTGAGACCAGTTTTAAGAATTGCAAGGTAGGTTCTCTTGTGCAATAAGCACACATAGAAATGAGTGGATAAGCACAGTGACAGCAAGCTAGATGAGCTTGTGTCAGGACTCGTAGAGCATACTTCCCAAGCTTACCCAGAACCTCTGCCCAGGACCCTAGTGCTACTTTTGATTCTATGCTCCTCCCTTTAGCCCAGTTCCCCACAATATCCAATATTTTGTCAAGCTATCTAGTCAGTTGTTCTTATTTTCATGCTGTGACTGCCATTTGAATTTTGTCTGACTATTTTTTTTTGATACTGCTGAGGCCTAAAACAATACAGTTGTTGAAACACCTGAGCTCAAAATGTATTTTTCTCTGCCTTACAGGCTGCAACCAAGAGAATGGTTAACACTTTAACAAAATTAGGGGCATTACCCCATGTGCTACAACCAAAGTGAACCTAGCTGTCACTGCTGTTGCTTAGCTAATGTTTTAGTGTTTACAAGATATTGTGACTTGCAACATTACTTTCAGTCATTAATCATTATTTTTAACATGAATTTGTTTACAAGTGATTGCCCCAAAGTATACATTAAACATTGAATTTGAGAAAGAAAGAGGGATTGAGAGCACCATCATCACTTTAACAATGTTTCTTTCCCTGTTTTCTCTATATATTTATATATTTGCCTTCTCCTTACTCTTCTGCATTGTAAAGATATTGAGATTAATAACTTTACTTGTAGGAATATGAAAGATTATAAGAAATACCAATAAAACTATGAAGATACCTTCCAGACAACAATGTGAGTGGTTCATATGTAGCTTGGAAGGGGATAGTGGATAATGTGTTGCTGAGTTTTGTTCACACACTACTCACAAAGGAAATGAGAACATTTTGCACAGCATTTAAACCATCATAAGACATAATGGATGAATAAATGCATTTTATTTGATTTATTTTCAAAAACATTGACAATGTATTCATCATTTTTTCATTTGCATATATTTTTTGGATGAGAAATATGTCATCGGTTCATTAAAGTATTAATATAGCAAAGGCATATTCAAAGAGGATAAGAATATACTCGGTGAATAAATCAGGCTTGTGAAAAATTCAAAGACTGCTATATTTCTTGAATGTTATTCTCATTATTTCCTTAAAAGTTTGCAAAATCTGACTTTTAATGGTATAGTTTAAACATTGTTAAGCCTTGTATGAAAAGAAAATACTGTGGATGCTGCGTGTTAAGTCTTGTTCATTCACAGAGACAAAGGATAGATTTTGTGTACAAGTTAACCATCATTAGAAATAATTGATAAAGATATAAATGGATTTTTAGTGAGATTCAAAGACAATGGCACTGTATTCATCGCCAGTAGAGTTTTTGGAAGACAAGACATAGGTCATTAGTTCATGAAAATGTTGATACAGCAGAGGCATATTCAAGCAAGAAAAATTATTCTGATTGAATAATTCAAGTGAATGAATTATAACATCTAGTGGAAAATTCAAAGACTAATTTATTTCTTGGAATGTTATTCTTGTATTTCATAAAGTTCATAAAACCTGACTTATGATGGTAAAGTTCAGTCATGGGTAATCCAGGTATGAAAAGAAAATACTGTATATGGGTGACATAGGCCTTTAAAAAAACTGTATAGATTTGATGTATTCCTCTATTGCTTTTTTAATTTTGTTATCAGTATTATGAGTTATCAGAATTATGATGAAAATTTTTCATTTTCATTCCTAAACCTGGGAATAAGGGAGAAAGAATACTTCCCACATATTTGTGCATGTTAGATGGTGACTGAAGGGGGCAGGAGGGGAGCAAGGAATCCCTCCCTTGTATTTCATATTTTTAAAAGTTGGAACAGAAGGAGCCAAGCAAGGAGTGCTCATCCTTCATGAAGGCTCAGGCTGGGGTGTCTGAATGTGTGTAAAAGGATGAGAAGAAGAACGAGATATGTAGTAAGTTTGGGGAAAGGAACTAGGGTCTTCTTGCTCTGAGTGAGACAGAGCTAGAGGGGAATAGGGAAGAATAGTGTGGGACTTGCTCTGAGTGAGATAGAGCTAGAGGGGAATAGGGAAGAATAGTGTGGGAATGTCTCAGGTGTAAAATCAGAAGTTAGTGTAAGGGTGAGAGCTAAGGAAGGGGTAGGCTGCTTGAGGAGTTATGGAAGAGTGTAAGAAAGTGAACCCCAGTTTGATGTGGATAAAACTGAAAATGGTTTATGAGAGGTGGGTTATTATAAGTGTGTATGCACCTGCAGATGAAAGGACTATGGAAGAGAAGTGAGTGTTATGGGGGGACTTTTTGAATATATCAACTCTTTTGACGCAGAGGATCGAGAATTAGTGATGGATGATTTGCATGCTTGAATGGGTAACATGGCAGTTGAGGGTATAATAAGGGGGCAAAGGGTTAGGTACCTGGTGCTGTGAATAAGAATGGTGAACAGCTTGTGGAGCTGTGTGCCTAAAAAGGACTGGGTATTAGGAATACCTCATTTAAGTAGAGGGACATACCTGAGAATACATGGGTGAGTAGAAAAGATTGAAAGGGGATTTTATTGGACTTTACTATTTGATAGCCATGTAATGGAGAGACTCTTGGATGTGAATGTGCTGAGAGGGGTACCTGGAGGGATGTCAAATCATTATTTGGTAGAGGTGAGGTAGAAGGTTTATTGAGACCTTTGGAATAGACGAAATGATATGGCTAGGAAGAGATTTGTGAAAGTGTTGCAGCATGGAAAAGGAGCATGTGAGAATATATAGGGTAGAAGGAAAGCTGCTACAAGCAATGAAGAGTGTTTATCAAGGAAGTAAGGCATGTGTGTGAGTAGGAAGAGAGGAGGATGAGTGGTTCCAGGTGAGGATGGATCTTTTTCAGGAGTTTGTGATCTCACCATGGTTATTTAATCTGTTTATGGATGGGCTGATAAGGAAGGTGAATACAAGTGTCTTAGACAGAGGAGCGGTATGCAGTCTATTGGGGTTGAGGGTGCTTGAGAAGTGAGTTATTTGTTTGCCAATGACACAGTGCTTATGGCAGAAACAGGTAAAAAACTGCAGAACCTTTTGTCTGATTTAAGGAGAGACTGTGTGAAAGGAAAAAGTTGAATATGAATATGAATAAAAGCATAGTTAGTTATTAGGTTTAGCAGCAAAGTGAGACAGGTTATTTGGAGTGTGAGTTTGCATGGAGAGAACTTGGAGGAAATGGAGTGTTTTAGATCCTGGTAGTGGATATGGCAGTGGATAGAACCATGGGATCTGCAGTGAGCCATAGGGTGGGTGAGAGAGCAAAAGTTCTGGGAATGTTGAGGGATGTGTGGGTAAAGGTGGGTATGTTAGATACTATGGTAGTCCTGTTGGTACTGTATGGATACAAGGCATGGGCTTTAGGCAAAGATATTAAGAAGAGGGTGGATGTGTTGAAACTGAATGTTTGAGAACAATATTTGGTGCAAAGAGGGCTGACCAAATAAGACATGATATGGAAAGAGAGAGTTGTGGTAGTAAGAGTATATGTGAGATAGCTGAGGAGGATGTGCTTGAGTGATTTGGACTTATGGAGAGAATGAGTGAGGAAAAGATGACTAAGAAGGTACATGTGTCTGAGGTGAAGGAAACAAGGAAAAGGGGGAAACCAAGGAGGAGGTGAAAGGATAGAGTGAACGATGCTATGGGGGTTCAGGGCCTGAATATGCAGAGGGGTGTGCAGTGTGCCAGTGATAGAGTGAATTAGAGTAATGTGGCATACAGTAAACGATATGCTATCAGTGGGATGAACCAAGGTGTATGAATCGATTGAGGAAAAGTGCAGAAAGGTCTGTGAGACCTGGTTGTCAATAGGGGGCCCTGGTTTTGGTGTGTTATGCATGATAGTAGAGTATAGATGTGAGTGAATAAAACCATTTCTTTGTCTGTTGATGGCACTACCTTGCTAATGTAGGAAATTGCAAACATGTCTAAGAAATGAATAGACTGGATGGTTATGCTTTTGATTATTACTACCAACCTAGATTTGTATGATAAATGAAAAGGAGTAGCTGGAGTTTCTTTGCCGAGGCCACCCCCTTGAGGGATTTCTCAAAGAGAATAGACATCAGAGATATAGATAGATAGATAGATAGAGTAACTGACAAAGTTAATGTCCAGTATGTGCTCATGGGTGAGGCCCATGGGGTAATGGGATGTAAGATGTCAAAACACTGGGGCTCAGGCCCAGGCCCAGGTAGAGGAAATATTTTTCTTGGCACATCATTGCAATGACAATACTGAATTTGACTTAAGATTTTTGTATAATGATAATTTAGTAACATTACTAGAGGGATTATGTTCTATGTATACTTTTTTTCTGGTGTGAATGAAAAAAGGGGACTTTGGGTGGCATTATGAATACACCATTATTTTTCCAGTATACCATGAGATCTGAGAGTGTATCCATTAAACACATTTTACCAAAAACAAATTTGTCCTGTGCAGAGTGGAGTAAATATGTACCTTCTGCATTCACAGTTGCATCATGTACCCTTAGAGATGGGCATGGCCTGACAATTTCATCACAGATTGCACATTAGATAGAATAACAGAAAATTTCTTAGTGAAATGGTAGCATTCAGGGGTAACACTAGAATTGCAGGTTTTACCCGGGGTCCTCATGTGTCTCATAGAGTGGTATTTTGCAATAATGACGCTTAAGAAATAGGGCACAAATTCTTAGGACTTTACTAAGTGGATATAGAAAGAAGTCCAATTGGTGATCCCTCTTTTTTTCTGGATATTTACAAATAATGGGAATTAAAGTATAAAGGGGCCCCTAAGTGGTATATGCATTAAATAGTCAGTTTGAAAGTGGATTAGGAGTAGAAGCTTCACAGTTTCAAATTGAATGGAATATTGCCAGCTTGCATGAATCAAGATCTTTATTTATCTGTCTCCTTTTAAAGAGACCCAGTTTGTAAGAGAGTGAGTGGATAACACTGTGAAGTGAACAAGTGAAGTAAGTCAGTGTATGACAGTGCACCATGCAAAAGGGAAGTGAAATTTTTGTTTTTGATATAATAAAAATGCACTCTGCATTTGGACAGTTAAATTCTCCTAGAGTTGTAGGATAAATTATTCTATTTAATCTTCATTAATTGTTACTAGTATTACTTAATGAGGTACTTTAAAACCTCTAGCACTTCCTGAACCAGAAATGAATATTATGGCTTTAGTTAAAGGAATATACCAAAACCATCGGTCAGAACAAGATCAGCAAAGAGAAGACTAGATCTAGATAAATACAAAGATGATAAACATGAGAACACCAGACACAAAATATTTGGGTGTCCTATGGGAACTGTTATAGGAGCAAGGCCAGAGGTTAATGCAACTAGAGCTAGAGTTAAGAAAAATTAAGAAACATTTCAAGGATCATGAAGGGAAACACGAGACTAGAGAGGAACAGAAACAGTGTTGGGGAGTGGGTCCAGGTAGTAACAAATCAGATAAAAAGAAGCCAACAAAAAAGAAAGTAAAGTCTGATGTGTTTTCACTACATGTACTAGAGCCTGTGCAATCAGAAGAAATATTAGGTGACAATATTAATATGGTCAAGGAATTGCAGGAGCATAACCAGGAGACTTTCAAATATAAGAAAGGACAAAAGTGCACTTTTGAATTCCTGGAATGATATTGAAAACTGTTCAGGTAGAAAGAGGACACACACACACACACACACACACACACACACACACACACACACACACACACACACACACACACACACACACACACACGCACACATATGAAAATAGAGGGTAGGGAAGAAGATTAGGGGCAGATTCAGAAGGAGATCAGCAGAGCATTAAGCTTAGAGTGAGAGAGAGGATTATAGATCCAGGGTGACACAGACAGAGGTACACAGGAAATTGAGCAAAGGGATTGAAAAAGTAATATGCATTGTTAGAGGTGAAGCAATCTAGGAAGTATATCGGTGAGTTGATCGAAGGTTTAGGAAAGTGCAGATAATACAGGACCAGTGCTTGCTAGTCAAAATAGAAAGTTGGAGACATAGAGATTGACGCTACCACACTGAGGGATCTAGTTGAAAAGTGGATGGCACCAAAATTAGAAAGATTAGCAAAGCAGGAGGTTTATAGATGTAAATCATTGATTATTTTTGGATAGGAAACTCATACATTGGATAAGAAAAAAAGGGTAAAGGAGGAAGAAATGCATATTAAAAGATTGCTGGAGGCTTTAGGAGTGCCAGAAGTGATTTCCATGATAAAGGAAAGGAGAAGAATATAAGATTATAACCAAGATGTTAGGAGGTGACCAGTTATGGTTACATTTGACTTTGAGTAAGACTGGAAGTACTTAGAAAAGCTAAGAATCTTAAAGGCATTGTGGAATTCAGTGGCTTATTCATTATGTGTGATAGATCTAAGGTAGAGAGGGAGGAAAGTAAGGAGTACAGTATGAAGATAAAAGACTGAAGATGCCATATTTGGCAAGAGGATGAAGCACCCCTGCTAGAATTGCAGAGAGGGTAGGAGTCTCAGGAGATGGTAATTTCAGACTGAAAGTAATGTACTCAGTTGTTGATGGGTTTACAGTTAATGGTTAAGAAGTGGAATTCAAGGATCTTATAAGGGAAAATTCACCTGGCATTATTGGAATCATGGAAACTAAACTTAACAAAGAGATTAGCTCTCCTCTATTCCACTCAGAGGGGAAAATGACAGCAAGAAAGGGAAGAGAAAGTAAAGAAGGGAAAAATTAGCCCTCTTGATAAAAAAAAAAGCCTAAAGTTTCAAGAAATAGTGGAAGATGGCTTATTCAGACAATACAGAATGGGAAAAGTAACTGTAGGGAAGAAGAGCATGGTGGTATTATTGGTATAATCATCCAAAGAATTGCAATGAACTAGAACAAATATACCGTGATAACAAAGAAGGAACAACCAGGATGGTACATGAAGCAGTGAAACACACCTGTTAGAGATGGTAAAGTACTGATAATGGGGGATTTCATTTATAATGAAAAGGACTATGGAATACAGACTCCCCTGGTGATATAGAGACATGCAGACCCAAGCTTTTAGGGTGTATATTGGAAAATTTCCTGTATCACAGAGCATAGTGTGAGAGGGACTTATACACCATATTACTAGACCTTATCTTTGCTCATACTTGCATGGATATTAACAACATTGTGTACAGTCCTCCAGTTGGGGAAAGTGATCTTGTAATCCTCAAGTTTGAATATGAGGTAAAAGAGGACATTAAACAAGCAGAGGTAAGACTGAAAATAAAGAGGAGATATAACTGTGAAAACTACACAATCCTCAAGAATTTCTGTGGTAACTTAGATCAGGAAATGGAACTCAATAGTCAAGAACCAGGGTGTTGTATTGAGAGGTTCTGTGAAATTTACTTTGAAGGAGTAGAGGGACAAGTACTTCAAGCTTCAGATACAGAGGGAATAGAAAGAAAAAGAAAGGAATTGTTTGATAAGAGATGTTATAAAGCAAAGGAGCTTCGAGATGTGCATTGATGGAGATACAGATGGTACTCTATTCAGCTAGTATTGGCAAGGTATAAGAGAGCACAGAACGAGTATAGCAAGGTAAGAAAAGAGAAACAAGAGAAACAAAGAAATTTTGAAAATAATATTGTAGACAAGGTAGCTGAAAATCCAAAATTATTCTGTTAATTTATCAGGAGCCACTTGTCAGTTAAGGAGCAGCTAATCAGATTAAGAGATTCAGAGGGAAATATTGTATAGGATGATGTAAAGATATGTGAGGAACTGAACAGCAAGCTCATAAGCATTTTCATAGTGGAAGACACTGTTACCACAACACCAGTGAGATGGAGTTGGTAAGAGGTTTTGGAAACTATTGAGATATCTAGAAAGATATTAATAGAATTCTAAAAAGACTTGACCCATACACAGCTCATGGTTCTGATGAATTTTTGTCATATGTGCTAAAGAAGTGTGTAAATATGCATGATAGACCACTTGAATTACTGTTCAAGATGTCATTGGAGAGAGGCATAGTGCCAAGGAAATAAAAAAAGGTAAGGGTCACACCTTTATGTAAGTAAGGAGACCAAGAACAGGTATTGAAATTCAGACCGGTCTTGCTTACGTGTGAGGTAAGTAAGGCTTTGGAAAAGAGTATTTGAAAAGAAGTGGATGACTTTATGATGAAGAGAAATTTCCAAAGTGAGAGACAGTATGATTTAAGGGAAAGGAGGTCTTGTGTAACTAACCTCTTAAAGTTTTACAAGAGGGTAAGATCAATCCTGGATTAAAGGAAAGGCTGGGTGGACTTTCTGTATCTGGACCACTAAGAAGCATTTGACACTTTACCATGTAGGAGGCTGTTTCAAAAGCTGGATCACCAAGCAGGAATAAAGGGGAGACTTCTTTTTTGGATAGAAAATTCCTTTACCAATGCTGTAGTTACTATTTTTTTTCAAATTTGTTATATTAGGTAGTAGTAGGCAATGGGAAAATTCGATAGGAGCCTTTGCAAACACTGCATTTGGGTTGCCCTCTGCCAGTGGCCTGTTAAGGGTGAGGTACTAAAGGCTAAGAAGCAGCACTGGAGTTCACTAGTTATGGAGACTCTATTGCTGTGGCCACCCCCTTGAGGGAATTCCAGGTGGGAACAGACATCAGAGATGTATATAGATAGATACCTATTTGTTCTGCACAGGGAAGATATTTTACACTGGTAAAGCCCCATCTCATGAATTTTTCTGTCATGCAACTTTAAATACTCCTGTATGCTGGCTGCATTTTATATTTCATCACTCAGTTATTCCATTTATTCACAATTATACCAGAGAAATACTCCATTACAACTTTTCTAAAAGGTTTCTTGCCTGATTGTCTGTTATAATCTCAGGTTGTTCTGTCTTTGTATCTTTTGAAGAACTTTTCACTGTTAACTTTGTCAAACTAGTTTA
>JAUUDW010053146.1:0-16617 GCA_032361385.1 Panulirus guttatus
ATATCCTTCACGTATGTATTTTCAAACCGCGATGCTGGCATGTAGCCTCCATTTCACCATGAAAAACATAATACATACCTTTATCAACTTAACGACGGTGAAAATATATGATGATGATGTTTCAAATACAGTAAATTACGGATAAAGTGAGTTTTGGCCAAACAGATATAAAGTCCATACTGGGTTTCTACATGATTTTCCGAAATAATTTTGAACATTTTGAATAAATAACATCTTTATTGATAATTCCTTCGTGATTTTTAAAGGGAGTAGATTTGAGAGGCAAGATCCAAATTGTGTCTGGCTTTCATGTTAAATTAGCACGCCTGCAATGCTTTTTATCACTTTAACAAAACCTATTTGCAACACCGTACGTCTTTTCACAATATTTCCACCTGCTTCACATAATCTGGTGCGCTAACAGCTGTGATGTTATGAAAGAAAGTTCTATAAAATGCCGTGTTCCTGATGGAACAGCATTCAGAAAAGTTATTTTCAATTCAGTGTTTCTTGGGATTTAATTTCCATTATTCTGTGAAAATCAGTAAGTTTGGCAGTCCAGACTCTTAAGTCGATTCAATAAATATAAGTGTCACAATGGATGTGCTTGGGAATGACGATATACCGTGTTCATTTCCTGCAGGGGATGAGTCCAGCCACAGCCTGGCGCAGTCAAGGCCTTCCGACCCACACTTAAACCGCGGACTTCCTGGCGTGTTCCCTATCATACACATTCCTCGGCCATATCGCTTCACTTATCACCATCCGAAACAACTCTGCTCTAAGAATATTACCTCAGAGGTCAAATTAACCGGCTGGGGGACAAAGAAAACGATTTTATTATTCTACGAACCCTTTCGAGATTTGAATAGAAACTAATACAGATATGAAACTAAAAAGCGATAGTACGTAAAGTTCCATTTTCACGCGCGGGGCAAATTCCAAACACTGATAGAAAAATGATAACAACAATAGAATATATGAAGGGGATATACTATGAGATAATAATAGTACTACAAAGAATAACTCATTCATCACACACACAACTAATAGCACAGGTATAACATAATAGGGTGATAACACGAAAAAAAATGCGACAAGTTAGAATAAAAAATTAGCAGCTGTACATACGTTCTCCTCAACTTTGAAATCATTGTATCTACAGTCTTCCTAGGTTTATCAACTGGGTGCTACTATAGTATGCGGTCTACCACGGTATCAAACACGATAGCATGCGGTCTACCTCATTTACTACTATAATATGCGGTCTACCAGGGTTATCTAACACTATAGCATACAATCTACCTTATCTACAAAATATATATATATATTCAAGTAGCAGGAAGATAAAAATAAACACGTTAGGTTAGGTTAGGTTAGGTGGGCGGCACGAGAGGTAAGGTGAGGTCACGGTAGAATTCATACCGTGGTAGACCGCCTACTGTAGTAGGCTACACCATCAACTGTATCCAGATAAAACTTTTAAACAACCCCTTCAACTTCAGTGTACTGGGCCTTGTATGATCAATATTTGAAAGAAAATCATTTCTACCATCCTCCAGGACTTCACAGTACGTCTCATCCCCTTGTTCACCACACGTGGACAAATTGCACGGTCATTATGACAAAGTTCCCACAAACAGGTAATAGAATGAGGCACGGGGGGATCAGCCACGTTCCAAGAAAGTGTTGGGTAATATTAGTATTACAGTTGTGTGTGTGCTCATTCTATACTTTACCATCAATTTAGCGATTTACCTTAATCCTACTTCTGTCTTTTGTCATTTAATGCATAAAACGATGAACATTCCAGTTACCGAGAGAAAATCAGTACCGACTTGTCCCAGCGTGGCTTCCATATCAAGGTAGGGTAGTGTTTTCGTTCGGCCACCTTTATTATTAGAAGCTAAGAGCATCCTGAGACCGGCATTCCCCAAAGCCTACCTCGTTTGGGTTTTCCCTGTGATGTCATATGGCTGGCTCACGGCAGCAGGCTTCCTGTAGGGAGAGAAAAAAATGAGTGAAAAAAAAAAAACTCCAACAATTTATGTTTTAAACTACAATTCACACTTTGCATACTAACGGCAGGAGATGACAAAGAATTAATGAAAAAATTTTCACGAAGGTATTGATTGCCTAACCATTTTCCTAATTTGACCTGTGACGAAATCATTCTGTGAATAAATGCGTCATAGCAGCTGCCTTACATAAGGGTAAATCAGTACTAATGAAGTGACTCTAAAAGGAAAGGTACGCAGGTTTTAAGTAAAATCATATGACAGAAATATACACAGAGAATCAGAAGGTACCCTGTACTAATTACCATTAGCACGAGTTTAGTTACATCTGGCTTAAATATTCGGGAAAGTTTCAAGTGGCTGTCCCTTGGGGTACATCTTTGTCCACCCTGGAAGGAAAAATTATCGGAGGTACAGCCGGTGATGGAGCGAGGCGAGCCAGGTAACCTGTGAGCTCTATCTGCGTTCAGGTTCCAGTGTTCGCCCAGCCTTCCGACAGGTAAGGTGTATTGACTTGTTCGCAGCGATAGCTTCATTCACCCGCTTATTTCAGGCATCTTAATATTTTCACTTTTGTTCCTATTGTACATACCTATCATGCTACACTCGTTGAATTTCAGATAATTATAAGCTTATTATGTAAAGAGAATAAATGAAATAAGGTCAAATGAGCGCCGCAGGCTAGAACTGGTTAAAGTAACCTCGCATACCGGGGTGGTGTAAAGTGAAAATTGGCAGGTCAATGGCATGTAATGTTGGGTGATGGTTGAGGTGGCCCCGTCGTGCTCACGATGTTAATACGTTGAGTGTAAGGCGTGGAATGACACTTTTGAGGGACAGTTTGGGGAGATAAGGCACTTTCATTTCCAAGATATTTTGACTAGTAAGGAGCATGATTACTCCCTCCCGAGACAAACTGGTGAGGAAAGAGAGAAAGTCTTACCTAAGACCGTAATGAGGGGTGGTATAATACAAACCGGTTAGAGATTCTAGAGACTACAGAAGGAGGACGGACTCTCACTTGAGATATTATCACGCGTTTGAGATCCGTACAAGAGATATTTAAAAGAGGGATGAGGGACTCTACACACATGTAAGAGCAGTGAGAGGTGAATGACTCCACACTCCGGAGAAATGGGTTAGTAAGTGATGAGAGACTTGCTCTGCCTTTGGGATATTAAATTTTTGTCAGGAATAAATCGTTTCATGAGGTCCATGTGTTTATAGAATTATAGCTTCAACTCTAGAGACATCACTGACAAGAGAATAAGGAAAAGCAGCTGAGAGACAGTTCTAATGACGATTAAGAGATTACATACAACAGAGGCAGTGAAGCGAGGGTCGAGAGACACCGTACACAGAAGAGACATTTTCGGTGAAAGACGAGAGATAGCAACGACCACCCGAAGGGCGCTCCTATCAAGCCGGATGTTTCAATCTAACATACTGGAGGTTGCGACGATAGACCGTAATGGTACTTGTGATGAGAGAAATTAAATAAATCGAGATACGGGTGGATCCCGTCCCTCTGCCCTCGTTAGAAGAGAGAGATGTTCTCTGTTTACCTTCTTTTTTTTTTTAAGTAGATAACATTAGATGTCACTTATTCGAATCGAGTTTTGAATGCAGTTATTTTTACGTCTGATAATAGCGAACCTAACTGTGAATAAAAACCTTGCTAAAAACAACTTCGAAAAAAAAAAAAATAGTGCACCAACAGATGCAGACGACTGTTTCTAAAGATGAAATTCTCACACGTACTGGTTCCTCGCTTGACGTTGTATTTGTTACACGAGAAGGAAACACGATCACTCCACGACTCGTCTGCTAATTTGATATGGTCTGTAAAGAGTTCCAATCACCGGAACTCTACGAATCCGATCAGAAATCATACAGAAAGTTATTCTGTGCATGCCATTATGATCTGAATACTCTGTACAGCGGACCCCTGTCTACCAAGGTTATGCTGGCAGACTGGAGGATGTCTCTCAGAAGTACATACTGGCTTCGAGCAGATTTTCTTCCTCTTTTTTTTTTTTTTTTTTTTTTAGTCGCGGAGGTTTCAGGTTTTGTTACAGGCAGGTATTTTTTCCCCACACAAGTGAAACGTCTGGAAGCCTCCAGTGCTTTTCTTTCTAGGTATCATCACAGTATTTCTAGCTATTTCGGCACCATAGAACCGACTGACTTGAAATTTCTTAAGGTGGTTGGTGCCTAAGAGATCCTACATACTTCCTCACACACATACAAGAAAAAATAAAACTGGTTTGTTGACTTGCACACTAGCCAGGGTCCAGGGTGTGCGTGCGCAAACTCAGAACATACATATATACATATTCATTACCGTACTTCCGTAGACATTAATCTTAGTAAGATCGTCTTACGAACACGAGCATTCCCTTATACTTTTATAAATGAATGCATCTTCACCTACGTACACAGACATAGACATACACACAAACATATACAAAGGTACATACATAAGCATTCTCACTCTATAAATAGCGAAGAGGGCAACGCGATCCTATGTGGGTCCTGACAAAAGGTCATGGGCCTTTTATGCACGGCTGCCTCCGGGCTATCACTACTCAGAGCTGGAGTATCGCTGCACACCAACTGCGCACCACCACATTCTATTGTCCTTTTGTCCCAACTTCTGTATTCCATCAGGGTTTTAGAGTGAATATCCACTCGATACAACCACTTTCCATGTCCAGACGTGTTTCTGTATTCATTAATACTTGAATACCTTTCCAGGAAAGCACTTTTAATTGAATATCTTTTGTTTTTCTTACTCTTACTCGAACATCATACTCGTTCACTCTCCTTTTCACAGGGTACCAGCCTCTCAATACATATTAAACTTAGGCCACTCTCTGAAACCGGCAATAAATCGTTGAGCAATGCTCACCTGTCACAAACTTATGCTCTATCATGCCTCCGCAGAGGAAGTTAAGAGGAGGAGCCCTAGTAGTTTACATAAAACTTTCTCCCCATATAAACAGTAACGAAATCAGATACACACACACACACACACACACACACCAGCGCTTCAACTTTCTCCCACAAAAACTGTACGCTATTCTTTTTTTCTTATCGAGCAGATGGATGTAATAACTTTTTTGTTTCTGACACTTAGGATGTTGTGGGCGGGGCTGGTGACTCTGACGGCCGTGGGCGTGGCTGCCCAGGATCGGGTGGCGTCACGGGCGTGCTTCCACCATCCGACTGAGGGAGGAACCATCTATGACTTCGAGGAGCTAGATTTGCCGGAGACCAGGAACATCTCGCTCGCCGACTACCGCGGCAAGGTGAGTCACCTGACCTACCTTTCTTACCGGTTAGGTAAGTGACTTCGCTCAGGCAGGGATGACCCACCCTATCTTGTGATGATGGTCTATTTACACCAACCTGACCTCTTCTTATTGAACGCTGACTATCATGGAACATCATCCTCGCTTTATTGAATCGGTTCGTCTTCTCTGACCCAACGGTTCTCCATTATCTTCCTCCTTTAGACTTACATAACCAAGCCTTATGTCTCCTTGACCTAGAATATTCGAACATAGAAATATACAAAACTATAAAATGTTCAGCGGACCATACATGGTAGCTCTTGCTTAGACCTAGTCGTTTTCATTCAGGTATTCTAACTTAAGTTTAAAACTTTCCTACGTGATTGTTTACGACTTTCACCTGGCTGACCTTGCCGGACTTCCTCATTCGTGATGACTTACCCAAGCCTTCCCCAGCCTAAGCTCCTCCTACTGGTATGGCTAACCTGGCCTCCCTGTCAACTACCATATTTGGGACCTTCCTTTCCCCATCTACGATTGGGAAACCTCGATACAATACCATCAAGGTTCTCTTTTCATCATCTCACGAGGAATAAGTTTAATGATAAAGATAATGAGTCTCTTCTACTACAGACGGTGATCAGATCCTTTCCGTGTGAAATCATGAAACAGCACTAAAGAATGGGAGAGACGAACCACTGGCTACGTACAACACAAGCGCTGGTAACGTAACTGTTGACCTCACACCAATAACCACGTGCCTACAACATACAATTTATGCCTCTGCTGATGACGTAACAATGAAGCCTACACAGATGCCCCTACACCATGCATCTCGTTATTGGTGAAGTTACCAACATACACACACGTCTCCGTACCACAGATGTTACTGGAGACGAAACATTTGACATCCACATGTAGACTAAAGATGAACGTCTTAAAAGGTTACCCAACACCACTCGCGCAGTTACTACTAATAAAGTAATGGGTAACATGTGTCAATTAACCCACCTGCCCACATAACGCAGTTGTTAATCCACATCAGTGCACATATGTATACACGTCTGCGGGATGCATACCGCTTGCTGTTGTGGATGGACCTGGTTATTTCATGTGAACATTGTAAGCGGATGACATCAGCAGGAAGGTGGCGCAACGTCAGCAAGGTTGGAGGGGGAGAAGTCGTGATGGGTCAGTCTCTTCCAGCTTGATTTTCCCTTTTCATTTCTTCACGTCGAAAAGAAGCATATTTTTTACCTGGAGAGCCGAATTACAAGACCTTGAACGATAGATTTTCGCATAAAAAAGTATAAAGAGCAGTTGATTGTTCAGGATGTGTGTGTGTGTGTGTGTGTGTGTGTGTGTGTGGGTGGGTGGGTGCGCGTGATTACCTCTGTACTGTACGGGGAGCGAGTTCTACACCAGGAAGACCCCATCTCTTGAAAATTCCCAACTATCACATAACATTTTAAACTTCTGTATGTTGCCCACATCAATTATCTCATAACTCAGTTCATTCCATCCAACTGCTACTCTCATTCTTCCTCGATCTGAGCTCATCCTACTGGCCTCCCTGTCAACTAACATGTATGGGACCTTCTCTCCATCTGCGAGTGGGTAACCTCGATACAGTATCACCAAGTTTCTCTTTTCATCTCACACGAGGATTAAGTTGGACAATAAAGACTCCGTTCTAACACAGTCATGAAGTCCCTCCCTTCAGGTAGAAACTGGTGTAGAAGTGAGCAGATTCTCTCCAAGTAACACTGTGAAACAACGACTAGTGACTATGGTGTAGGCGACGTAGTGCTGGAGGAGGAACCACAGGCTACAGGACAGTCACCAGCGTTGGCGCAATGGACGACCTCCCACCTACAACCACGTACCTACACGTACCATATATGTCACTGCTGATGGCGTAACACTGACGCTCTCATGCATGCTAATACAACATTGATATCGCCACTAGTGATGTTACCAACACACACTCACACGTCCACCCCACTGATGTTGCTACTGCAGAAGAAACATTAACAACACTCACATAGAGACTCAAGATGAACGTCCTTGAAGGGTCACCCAACACCACTCGCTCGGTTACTACTAATAAAGTAATGGGTAACATGACTCCATCAACCCAACCCACACACCACGGATGTTAATCAACAACAACACACACACACATACTCACACATATACACACAAGGGATGTGGCTCTAAGGGTGTAGAACTCCTCTCTCTCTCTCTCTCTCTCATAACATCACTGGTGGCACAACATCAACATTGACACAATGAAGATGGCAAATATGGCCCCCCCCAGTACCAACCCAAACGGTCACAACAACATGCGGTTAGAGTGACTGGCCTAGGCCACTTGATCCATACCCCTCAAAACTGCTTCAGCTAACCACGCACAGACCTGAGAGAGAGAGAGAGAGACTTTCTCTTCCATATTCATGTCCTTCTATACTCATGCCCTTCCCTTCCACACTAATGTTCACCCACAGTCATGCCCTTCAACAATCACGTTCTCCCAGTCATGCCCTTCGACACTCACGTTCTCTCATAGTCATGTCCTTCCACACTCACTTTCTCCCACACAAACGTCCTTTCAAACTCACCGTTCCTCCATAATCAAGCCCTCCCACACTCATGCTCTCTCGGGGCCTCATTTCATCACACACTCGCGCCTCCTCCACACTTCCAGTATCCCTGGCTTCCCGCCTTTCACTCCGGCGTCCTTGCAGAGGGCATCCTTTGACCCCAGCCGGCCATCCCTCCCCGCTCATTCCCCGGGGATGGCGTCGTGTCGCCGGTCGTGGCTGCGTAACAAGCCAGATCCTCTCAAGGTCATAAAAGGTCGCGGGGACTGGTGTGGGCGCCGCCGCCGCCCCAGTCATGAGTCATGGGGGCATTTTGGCACTTAATGGCGTCGAGTTGCGCAGTTCCACTGGCTTGTCTTACCCCCTCGTTCTCAGGTCTCGCATGCAGCTGCCGAGCCATCTACCATTTCGTACCCTCCGTCTTCTTTTGTTAAAGTTTGCCTTGAGTCTATGCCGCTCTGGGGGGAGAACTGGACAGAGGCGCGGCTCATGCCTCAAAGGGCTGGCGAATACGTCCTTGAGGAACGTCTTGGGAATGCGTCTGGCGTGACTGGGTGAACCCGTGTGTGAAATGACGAGACTGGGAGTTTGGAATGACATGACTGGGCAAGGGACATGAGTGTGGAAGGGATGATGGTCATTCCCATGAATCATCAATGGTTTGTAGCGGATGACGTCAGCAAGGCGGTGGCCCAATATGGTCAAGGTTGGAGGGAGGAAAAGTCGTGATGGGTAGATTACTATTCCTCCCTTTATATTCTTCTTTTTCATTTCTTTTAACCAAATTTTGATACTCTAAGAAATACTGCTGAATAAATATCTCTTTTCTTCTGAAAAGCTGAATTACAAGCAATCAACAAACAATTTCTACAAAAAAAATTACAACGAGGGATTGATTGTTCAGGATGGGCGTGTGTGTCGGTGTGCATGTGTGTGTCTTTGTGTGTGGGTGTGTGATTACTGGTTGTGTGTCACAGGGGTTGAGTTATACACTGGTGTTGCCTCTCGTAACCTTGTATGAACATATACAAATTCTTTGCTCCTGCGTGTGTGTGTGTGTGTGTGTGTGTGTAAGAGTTTGTGTTTCGTTTATTTGTTTGTTAGTTTCTTTGTTTGTGTGTGCGTGTTTGTTCGTTTTTTATCTTTGTATTTGTTTTTTATTTGTTTGTTTATTTGTGTGTGTGTGTGTGTGTGTGTGTGTGTGTTTACAGTAAGGGAGGGAGTTCTACGCCTGGGGACCGTCCCCTCAACTTGCGTCATAACTGTATAACTTTTCAAAATTGTGTATACCGTCAGCATTCAGTTTCATCGCTTGGTTACTTCTATTCACCATATCTCTAGTCCTTGAAAAGAACTTCTTTACCTAGCGAATTTCTTGATCAGTTTTTTACCATGACCTTTGGTCGTTCTTCGGCTACATCTTTCAAAAGACTTTTCTATTTCAATATAATTTTTTTTTATTGTGTCCCGTCTACATTACTATGAACCTACTTACGTTGAACTTGGTTAACGATATGTCAGACCAACTCTGGAACTTGTTCAAGTCCTTTTGTAAGATGATGCAAACCTCATCATTTCTTCCTTACTGCTCCCACGACCAAAGCATTGTCTGTTAACATTCCGTTATGAATCCAGTCCTTCTTGCAAGTCATTTACATAGATCAAGAAAAGCAAATGTCGTAAGACAGAGCTGCACGACATGTCCCTGAGGACCCAAACCCCTTTAAGAAATACTCTGACATGAATCCTCCGTTCCAATCCTCGATGATTACTGTTTCAATAGAGAGAGTCTTCCTTTATCTCTTCCTAAAAATTAAGCTTCTTTTCCCGTCTCTTATATGAGACGGTGTCAGATGCTTTCTGGCACTCCAAGAACATAAGATTTACCCATCCACTCGTAGATAACAGTCTAGAAGATGTTACTCATGACTTCTTTTCCCTAGGACCATTTTGTCTCTTACTAAGGTAGTTTCTCCATTGCAAGTAATTGTTCGTTTGCTTTCTGGGTGATCTCTCTTTCTGCGTTTAGTAGATCATACTCACCAGAGGTATTTTCTGTAATTCGGGGCGATTTTTCGATTTCATTTCTTAAAAAAAGGCATGACATTTCCTCTGTTTCATACTCTTGGCACTGCAATCTCCCTCACTTATATTCTTTTAACATTTCCTGTGTCCTGTCTAGTGTTTTTGCACAGACGCCGATCACACATGGAGAATTCATTAGGGTCATGTATCGTAAACGGATCCAGACTTTTCAGTAACCTGCTTATGTCTTTCTAACCTTTTCAATGTTCTGTGTGTGTGTGTGTGTGTGTGTGTGTGTGTGTGCATGTGTTTGGGTTGAGGGTATGTGAGAGGTGAGCGTGTGCGTCTGGGAAGTGTATGGAAGGGTGAGTGTATGTATGGGGAGGGGTTAGAAATTATTATTGTTCTCATTATTATCATAATCATTACCATGATAATTTTCATTTCTCTATGTCTAACAATGACTGCACTACGGAATTTCATCAGTCGCTAATCATATAAGAAATAATTCTCGAAATAATTCAGATAAGCAAAAAAATCGAAGAAGCAACTGGTCTCCCCGTCTCGTTCAATAAAAAAATAAAGGGACTGTGTCTTCCCGCCTCATGTACATAAGGTGGTCACCGTCGACATATCATAGCCACACCAAACTGATGTGGCAGCTTGTATCATATACTAATTTTTCGTCAGTCGATAATCATATCCGAATTATCGTATGATCATCTTTGTCAGCAGCTACTGCCAAGTCAATGGTGGACGTTCAGGTTGGGTGGCTGGATTAGAAGATTAGATTATAGGAACTTTGGAAATGGTGTAACAGGATTAGAATCATGATTATGTGGACTTTTGAGAACAGAACAGGCTATAAGGAAAAGAGCGTAAGTAGGGTTTAGGAGCCGACCAAATTGACAGACACAATTGCAGAACAGCTCAAACTGGTAGCCGTAAATACAGTGTGATACCAGATAGAATTCATATCTATAGAGAGCGCGGATTACTAGGCATGGCCACAGAGCAACCAAAATTGGTAATCAAATTCACGTTACAGACAGACTGGTAGGCAGAGCCACAGAACAGTCAAGGTTGATAGATGGGGCTACAGAACATCCTGGAAAGGTAGTTAGAGCTATAGAGTTATAGTGTACGCGGGGGTGGTGTGGACAAAGCCATAGACCAGCCTGGGCAAGTAAATAGAGTCACAGAGCAGCTCGAGTTGGTAGACACAGACCGACCGGTTAGCTCGGAAATACAGAGTCAAAGCCTGAGAGTAGTTCGGGTTGGTGGCTAGAACCGATGACCAATTCGCGTTGATAACCTTAATCATAGGACAGCTCATGTTGGCAGTCAGAGTCACAGAGCTCCTTAGGTTGGCAACCAGAGCCACAGAGCTCTTCCAAGTGAGCGATCAGAACTAGGGAGAGCCTACAATTATCTGTCAGAGCCATACAACACACCCTGTTGTCAGTTAGAGTAACCCATCAGCAACCAGAGCCAGGAGCACCTCCCGTATAGCAAGCAGAGCCATAGTGCAATTCGTGTTGTCATCGAAAACTAGAGATAAAATCACTTTGACAGTCAGAGTCACAGAGCACCTCCGGTTGGTAACTAAAAACACAAAACAACTCGGGTTCGCAGCCGAAGTGCGCAGCAGCAGCAGCAGCAGCAGCAGCTCGGGATGATGGGCGCCAGGAAGCGGGGAACGAGTTTAACAAGAAAATTGCTCACTCATGACACTGGCACTATAGCCTTAAGCTGCGGCAGTCACAGACTCTGACGCTACAGCTGTGGGGCCAGCATCATGCAAGGCCGAAAAACACGTCTTCTTCGCCTAGCAACCGTCCACATGACTAACACTGTGCGAGGAAAGAGGACGTTCCACAAAGAAGCGGAACTCACCCATGACCCTCAAGGGCTTGACGGTGAATGTACACCTCCTGGTATGGGCATGGCAGCCCTACACACAAAAGACTGAATGACTAGCAATCTTCGAGGAGCCTTTGAAAAGCTTCTGTGTCCTGAATATGGTCGTGGGGAAACCTTGACTCATAATTGATTATCCCTATTCAACATTTATTCAGCATTGATGGATTTGAATTAGTATCTTACGCCTTCACTCGTTTTCACATAGATTCGTTCTTGAGATGTATATGTGACGGTGCATTTTCGACTCTATCCCGACGGGCACAGGTTTCGAAGTGATAGGAATGATACAGGTTCTAGAAACAGGTATCTAATTATTCTTCACTGAACCAAAAATCACTTGTCTGACTTTTCAAATGTTGTTCATTGAAGTGTTTGTGTGTGTGTTTGTGTGTGATTACCAGCTGTGTTTTACGAGGGGAGAGTTTTATAGTCGGGTTGCCCCGTCTCTTAAGTTTGTACATATGTGTGACACACACACACACACACACACACACACACACACACACACACATAAACACAGCCAGGTACCTATTCATCGACCAACCTAGAGGGTCGGATGCACACCTGGGCTGGGTATGGGCCGACTAGCACGCCCAGAATTCGAACCCATGCAGGTTTAACCCCGGGCTGACTCATGGTCAGTAATGCTAACCACTACATCACGGAGGCCCGTGTATATGTGAGTGTGTAAAGCATATCTGATCTCAGCTTCATAACGCCTTGAACACGACGGTACGACCCTTGGCTACGACCGACGGTACGACCCTTGAGCACGATGGCACATGTCTTGAACACGACGGTACGACCCTGGTTTATGCTGGCTAGGCCATTATACCCAGAAGTCGTTGTCATCATGTTCAGGGATTCCACGGTCATTTCCAAGAGGTTAACAACCTACAATTCGTGTCAGTCTTTATCAGTTAGACAACCGCGCACTTTTGTGAGGGTTAATTCTGTACAACTTCGGGTCTCCAGTCCCAGTCCCAGTCCCAGCTGAAGAGCAAAGGGCAGGGTTACCCAGTGCCCTGTTGCAGGCTACAATTCACCCTCATATCCTTCGAACAGTTCGTATCCTTTGACCTAAATCACCAGTCGAGGAGGCACGTAAGGGTGGTACGATTCGACTAACGTGTCGCATTCCAACGACACTGTATTGAACTGAGGTCTGTTATTACGAACGGTGGCCTGCTGTACTGAACAGTGGTCCGTTTTCACTGAACTCCTTACGGTGGTCCACTGTGTTGAAATAAATGGTCTGCTATGTTCAAATATGTCTCGCCAAGCTAAAATGTTTCCTGCCGACTTGAAGAATATCCTGCTGGGGTAAGAAGTATCCTGCAGAAGTAAGGAGTATTTTGCTGGGTCAAGCAGTATCATAGTGGGTCAAGGAGTGTCCTGCTGTGGCCAGGAGTATACTGCTAGGTCAAGGAGTGTCCTGCTTGGGGAATGAGTATCCTGCTGGGTCAAGGACCATCCTGCTGGGTCAAGGAGTATCCTGCTAGGTCAAGGAATGTCCTGCTGGGTCAAGGAGTATCCTGCTGGGTCAAGGAATATCCTACTGGTTCAAGGAGTATCCTGCTGAGTTAAAGTATTCTCCTGAGTTGAAGTGTTCTACTGGGTTACCGAGTCCCAGTAGGCTGAGATATTGCGCTGGGTCTTGCTCTAGGGTACAGAACCGGCCCTGCATCACGTTAAAGGGTCAGTCATGCTTGACGACTCATGATTGTCTGCGGGGAGACAGAGTTTATGATCAGCTTTAACGCGATGTAAAAAAAATAAATATGTTCAAAACATCCGATGATTCTTGGCTGGATTATCATTAGCTGTCTTGTTGGAAGCGCTTAGTTGATATTGTTAAACCAGTTTAACCACCAACCAGCTAGTTTTATATTCACTCTTATTTTCTTCTTCCCATAGGTGGTGCTGATCGTCAACGTGGCCACCTACTGAGGCTACACTGCCCAGTACCTCGACATGAATGTGCTGCAAGAATCCTTTAACGACTTCGAGGTCCTGGCGTTCCCGTGCAACCAATTCGGGAAGGTGTGTGTTGAAGTGCATTGTTTATCCCCCTCAGGTGGCGTGGCAGACGGCCAGCAATAAAGGTCTGGGTGTGATGCAACATCTTTCGAAATGTTCAGCAAAATTTTCCTTTACGTTTTAGTGTTCGTAAGACTGGTGCATTTTTTCCGAGAAAGCTCGAGCCATCATAGACGCTTAACCGAACTGTGATCATGGTATATTGCCTCGCGTTCCCACGTTTGTTTCAAAACAGTCAATCAAATCATAGATAAATATTGTAATCTCGTAATTGATAAGCTGTAGACCCTGCTCGACACGTGAAGCGTCTTGGATTACTACATCAATGGATCTCTGAACAAACACACACGTTTCTAGTGTCTCTGGACACAATGGTGTCTAAGATTAGTTTCACTTTCAGTCAGACTGTCAAACAGGAGAGAAGACTTTACATTCCGTCTCTAGCAGACACGAAAATAGATTGAGGGTCGGATTCACTGACACCTGCAAGATTCACGTTCATCCTCCATCTTGCTTCTGCACTTCTGTGAAACTTCAGTCGCTTGCATCCATGAATGATCCGATTATCTTTTCCTTTATATATGATGGCCATCCTCCTTACCTCCCCCTTGGCCAACGAAGAGAACGCGAAGCAAAAAACAAGCTGCCTAATAATGTTTAGTGATTTTCCCAGCCAGTACAAATTAATGCTTAAATTCACCTCGAAACTGAATAACAATTCTTCATTCTAAAGCAGATTCTGTACATACAGTTCTACAGCACTCAAGGTCGCTATTGCAAAGGCAACTCCTCTTATTATATTTCAACCAAATTTACTATACTGCTCTTGTGAAGCCCGTTCAACCTTGTCACTGCATTATCTGCAGCTTACAGTCTGCAACGTCATATTCACCAACTTATCTGATATGCCAATCTTTCAGTTGCTCTCAAAACATTGACTTTAGAGAGTTCGGGCTAGAAGGCATCTCTTGTCTTAAGAGATAATAACAAAAGACCCCACATAGAGGAGGCAACATCCTACAGATTTTATATAACGTTGGAGATTCTTATCCTATCATCTTTACAGCTTATTGCTGATAAGTATATCCTCAGCGGGGCTTAGTATAAAACATGAACAAAGTACTTAATACACATTTAGTGAAACATTTTGTGCATTATAAATGTCATTCATTGTCACATTACACACAAGTACTGTAAATTTGTAAAGACTAATGACACCCGATACAATATATTTTTTCTTTAAAACACTGCACGAAGCAAGTATGGTAAAAACACAGATGTAATAATACATAAAACAAAGAGCTTGTCCTTAGAAGACTGTGTACGACCTCTGTGCTGGGTCCGATAGTCAAGAAAAATATAAAATAATTCTTTTGTTTCTCTCTCTCTCTTAGCAAGAGCCGGCGGGCAACGCCGAAGAGCTTTTGAACGGCATCAAGCACGTTCGCCCGGGGAACGGCTTCGTGCCCAACTTCACCATGTTCAAGAAGATTGACGTGAACGGCGAGGAGGAACATCCTCTGTTCACTTATCTTAAGGTAAGAAGGTGCAAGACAACTCGTCAAAGTTTATGAGAAAATGTAAGAAAAGAATATGTACAGAGTAGGAAGATGGTCTTAAGAGCAACAGTACAGGGTGGGGCTATTTCAAGAAGGATTAAAAAAGGAAAAAGGGAACATAACTGGAAGGTAGAAACAGACTACTTGATACTCATCAGAACAAATGACTACGAAAGCTCTACACAAAGGTGTTGGGAAAACTTGTAACTCAACCAATTCTCAGGACACTGACATCGCGAAATAAAGTTAATGATAAAATGGACTATCTTTTTATTTTAGTCTTAGATTCACTGGAAACATTTTCTTAAAGGCTGCAACCGTACAAAGCAAAAATAATTGTAGTTTTACATACTTTTACATAAGCTACTGATGTGATGCCTGAGCAACGGCGTTTCCCCTTAATATCATCTCACCTGTATCAATTTCTACCTCAACAGTCGTTCTGCCCATCTACTCGTCAGAGCTTCTCAGATACAAAGAAGCTTTTCTACAACCCTCTCCGGAACAGTGACATCCGCTGGAACTGGGAGAAGTTCCTCATCACCAAGAGCGGCAAGCCCTTCCAGCGATATGACCCGGGCACCAAGCCAGACGAAATCAGACATGACGTCATGTTTCTCCTGGAGCAGGACTTTTAAAGTCATGCCTTAAGGAATCGCACAGGCACACAGTTGTCTGTGCCTATGAGTTGTAAGAGGGAAACGCATATTTTTTTCTTTTTTTTCACTAAACAGTGGTTTCCATGTTTCTCAGTCATCCGCCGTCTTTCTGCGAGTTGAAGGTTGGCGCGACTTTAGCGTAGCCTGGTCAAGATGAAGGTGTTGCCAGAAACCCGAAGGTGGGCGTCGCTGGATAGCAGAGCAACCCTGAGCCCGGTCTTTGCAGCACATTCAGCTGGGCTCCAGGTCACCTCTGCTGGTCGGGCTACGTTAAAGGTCGTGGCTACTGGATATTGCAAAGAGCCACTAGGGATTGTACTGTCAGTAAAATAAATCCTGAGCCTGTTGTTTTAATTCACCTCTCTAATTAAGACGGGTTAATTTCCAAAATGTTTGGTGTGTGTGTGTGTGTGTGTATGTTTCATTACCCAAGGGGTCTCTGATGTCGTGTTTTTATAATCCCGTTTATTGATGTGTAATTCTCTCCCTCTCTC
>JAUUDW010053255.1:0-16615 GCA_032361385.1 Panulirus guttatus
AGCGAGGTAGCACCAGGAAACACAGACGAAGAAAGGCCACATATGCTCAAATCCATACTCGAGCTGTCATGTGTAATGCACCTAAACCACATCCATATCCCACAGATCCACATCCATATCCCACAGACCTCTTCATAGTTTACCTCTGATGTTTCACATGTTCTGGTTCAGTCCCCAGTATACCATGTCGTTACAATTCACTTTATTCCATACACACCTTTCACTCTCCTGCGTGTTCAGACCCCGATCGCTCAAAATCTTTTTCACTCCATCCTTCCACCTCTAATTTGGTCTCCCGCTTCTTGTTCCCTCCACTCCTGGCACATATAACCTCTTTGTCAACCTTTCCTCATTCATTCTCACAATATATCCATACCATTTCAACACAGCCTCTTCCGCTTTCTCCATCACAATCTTTTTATTTCCACACATCTCTCTTACCCTTTCATTACTTACTCGATCAAGCCACCTGTCACCACATACTGTCCTCAGAAATTTCATTTCCAACACACCCATCCTCCTATGCACAACCCTATATATTGCCCATACCTCGCAACCATATAATATTTTTGGAACTACTATTCCTTCAAACATACCCATTTTTACCCTCCAAGATAACATTCTCTCTCTTCACACATTCTTCATCCCTCCCAGAACCTTTGCCCCCTCCCCTACCCTATGATTCACGTACGCTTCCAAGGTTCCAATCGTGCCAATTCCACTCTCAGGTATCTAAAACACTTCACTTCCTCCAGTTTTCTCCATTCAAACTTACATTCCAAGTACTATGTCCCTCAATCTTGCTGAACCTAATAACCTTGCTTTTATTCACATTTACTCTAAACTTTCTCCTTTCACATACTCTTCCTATCCCAGCCTTCTCATCCCCAACAGATTGCATACTCGCCCCTCTCTCCAAGACTTGCATTTACCTCACTCCCCATCCCATCCATAAACAAATTTACCATGGTAACATTACACACCCCTGCCGCACACCGACCTTCATTGGGAACCATTCTCTCTCCTCTCTTCCTACTCATACACATGCTTTACAATATTAATAAAAACTTCTCACTGCTTTTAGATGCTGACCTCCCACACCATATGTGTTTCAGACCTTCCATAAATCATCTCTATCAACCCTATCATATGTCTTCTCCAGATTCATAAATGCCACATATAAATCCATCTGTTTTTCTAAGTATTTCTCACATACATTCTTCAAAGCAAACACCTGATCCACACATCCTATACTACTACTGAAACCACACTGCTCCTCCCCAATCTGGTACTCTGTACATGCCTTCACCTCGTAATCAATAATACAGCTTACCAGGTTTACTAAACAAACCTCTGTAGTTATTCCCTTTGCCTTTATACAGTGGCATTATACCTGCTTTCTGCTAATCCTTAGGCAATTCACCGTGATCCATACATACATTAAATATCCTTACCAATCAATTAACGAGTCACCCCCTTTCTTATTAAATTCAACTGTAATACAGTCGACTTCTGCCACCTTGCTGCATTTCACCTTTCGCAAGGCTTTCAACACCTCTTCTCTCTTCACCAAACCACTCTCCACGACTCTCGCACTTCGCATACCACCCCGACCAAAACACCCTTCATCTGCCACTCTATCATCAAACACATTTAACAGTCCTTCAAAGTACTCACTCCATCTCCTCCTCACTTCATCACTAACTATAATCACTTCCCCCTTTGCTCCCTTCACTACTGTTTCCATTTGTTCTCTTGTCTTTCGCACATTATTTGCCTCCTTCTAAAACATCTTTTTATTCTCCGTAAAGTTTAATTATACTGTCTCACCCTAACCCTCTTTTTCAACCCATGCACCTTCCTTTTGACCTGTCACATTCTCTTATATATTTCCCAATCATTTGGACTCCTTCCCTGTAAGTACTATGGACATTATTAGATTACATATTAAATTACAGGCATGTAAAAGGGAAACTTTTCAATGTGAATATGTTGAAAGGGGCAAATGGTAGGATATCTCACCGCTATCTAAAGGAGGCGAGGGTGAAGATTTTTAGAGGTATTAAAAGTGGAAACAGTAACGGCAAGAAGAGAGTGGTTAAAGATAGTGAGCTTAGAAAAGAGGACTGTCTGAAGAAATACCTGGAGAGATTGAATGTAGAAAGGCAAAAGGTGAGAGTAAATGAAGCAAGGGGAGTGAGTGAGAAACGGGAGGTATTTGGAGAAGCAATGCTGGCATGTGCGAGAGATGCATGTGGCATGAGAAAGGTTGAAGGTTGGCAGATTAGAAAGGGTAGTTAGTGGTGGAAGGAAGAAGTAAAGTTGTAAGTAAAAGACAAAATAGAGGTGTTTGAGGCAGTTCTTATAGGAAAGGAGTGTAAATGATAGGAAGATATATAAGACAGTGACAGGAAGTCAAGAAAAGAGGGCAAATGAGAGTTACAGTGAGCAAGTATCAGTAAACTTTAGGAAGAAAAAGATGTTTCGGAAGGTGTGGCATAATTGTTTATTTCTTATCCTCTGAAAAACTTTTAGGATCCCTGATCAGTTAATTTTCACCAGAGTTCCTTTATCTCTTCATTAAGTGAAGATCTTCACCTAGAAGTTAGCTTTATCAATATTTTTCCTTCAACTTTTAAAAACACAAAATTAATGTGACCAAAGATTATGTTTACTGTTTGCACTGAAGTGAAATAAATTCAGCTAATTAAGCTCTATAAGGGATAAGGTATAGTCTTTTCATAAAACAGGATGATTTTGAATAAATAATGACTGTTTGCTGAAAACAAGGATAATTATTTTTGTCATTCAAATAAAGGATAGAGCAAACACTACACAAAAAATGAATCAGAGTGTAATAATAATTAATATTTTTTTTTTTCACTCTTTACATCTGGCTTAAGACGTTACTCTGCATTGCTTTTAAAAAGTATACACAAACAACTGTCCTATGAGGCTCAATGTTTCACCTACAGGTATAGCCACTCATAGTGTTTCACAATTGTTTATTCCCATTCTAAAGAAGTGTGCTCATAATGTATTTACTCCACATGACACATTTAATTAAGAATCATGCAGTACTTGTACGGTTAATACTTACAGTATGGTATTACTTGTACAATCAGTACTTACATTATACTGTCTTAATGTTCTCGTATTCATTTATATACCCTGAAAGATAACCACAGAAATCATCATCAGTTCGCTCTACCACCTTGAGAAGACTCATGTTTAGTAGTTTATGTGAGATTGTCATTTTTTTTTCTTTACACAAACCTTACAGGCAGATTTAAGGACTAGGTACAGATAGCCCCCTTGTTCTGTGTTATTATGAATAAAAGTGTTAAGATAAATGTTTTCAATTTCAGACCTTCAATTCATTATACTTATTCACTGATCATGATCCCCCTTGTCCTCTTTGTTATCATCCTTGCCAACATGTATCATCTTCATCACCACTACTATCTTTATCATCATCACCCTTGCCAAAAACTTCACTATCTTTATCATCAACTTTGCCATTTTTATCATCACCCTTGCCATCATCATCATCTGTCTTATAACTTTTGCCAGCAACTGCATGACTTGCCTCATCGTCCTTGCTTTTGAACATATTAAAGATTTTGGCAGTGCCAGCCCCTACCAATGCTCCTGCAGAGGCTAGACCAGTTGTTGCAGTAGCTCCAATACCTGCAGCACCAGCTGACTGAAGGACCGCCACCTGTTCCCAATGGCAAAAAATAAATAAAACAAAATACATATTTAATTTTCATCAAAAACTTCATAAGAGTTAAATATGTTAATATCACACACTTGAAAAAATGTACAAAAAAATATAGTGACTTCAGTAGCCCATTCATATGTACTAATACATAGGCTGTCATTCATGAACACAAATACACGTATCTAAAAACATACAAGTACATATATTAAAAAGAGAATGGATGGATATGGAGAAAATTATCTGATCACTGTGGGCAGAGAATGCTGTGATAGTGAAGGGTGGCAACTTATGACACTGAAGAGGGGTGATTACTGCTACAGGAGTAGTGATGCATGAGGGTGTGACTATGGTGATTGGCATTGCTAGTGACTGTAGTGTGGGTGCTTATGACTGTATTAAATGTCAATTAGGGCCCGGCCTTGATGTGGACTTTTGTCCATGACTGGAGCCTTACAAAAAAAAAAAAAATACTGCAATAGGTGGTGATGTGACAGAAATGGGTGGTGGCTGTGGTTTTCACCCATGACATGGTCTCTACCCACCACTATCAAAACAATCTCCAAAAAAACAATATCAATACAATCACCACCTATCACTATCAAAAGCAAACATCAATCACTGTCAACACAGTCATCACCCACCACTATTAACACAGTTACCATCCACCACTATTACCAAAGTCACAACCCACCACTTCCAATACGATTAACACTCACTGAACATGCAGTCCACCGACTACCACAATGAACATCCAATCCACCACCTACCATGATCAACATGCAGTCCATCACCCATCACTATCAACATGCAGTCCATCACCCACCACTGTCAACAACCAGTCCACCACCCACCACTGCCAACAACCAGTCCATCATCCACTACTATCAATAACCAGTCCATTATCCACTACTATCAACAACCAGTCCACCCCTCATCACAGAAAACATCCAGTCCACTATCCATCATCAACATGGAGCCCACATCTACCACTATCAAGATCCAGTCCGCCATCCACCACTATCAACATGTAGTCCACCACCCATCAATGATGACCAAACACTCACCAAACTTCCTGCAGCAACACCTCCACCATTAGCAATGGCAGCAGAGGACATCATGGATGCAGCAAGTGAACCACCTGCAATCCCAGCTGAGGTGAAGCCAGCAACTGTTGAAGAAAACAAAAGCTGGTGCATAAGTGGATTCAGAGAAGACCACAATAAAAAAAAAAGCTGTAAACAAGTGGATTCAGAAAAGACCACAATAAAAAAAAAGCTGTAAACAAGGGTTACATATTCTTTTTGATCAAGGATAGTCATCCCACTGGTATGTGTGTATTATTACTATGTAGTAAGGCTGGATGGGGGCTCATATTCCAACAAACAAAAATCAAATACGTGTTTGCAACATCTAGTACATGGGTGAAAGACCTCTTAACCTTGTTTTGCCTACTGAGGATGGAGATGGTACACAAGTACCTAGAATGTTAATACAGGTACCTAACACAAGCAGAGGAACTTGAGAGGTGCTATGCCCCACCTTAACTGAGGAAAGGGGGGCTCTACCCCAAAGCACAGGTCCTGCTACCACCAGTTGCAGATGGTTTAATGAAATCATTGTCATAGCATCAGCAAATCATAGGAAGCTAATGTACCTACCACTTACACTAATGCCTTAATATTCCCAGTTCAGTTTTCCAAATGTTTCTTGATATTCTCATGAATAACTTCGGAGAAATGATTTCACCTTGTCCATTCCTCTTTGCATTCTTTACTATTGTCTAATTGCAGCAGTTGCATTTTCATACATATGTCCAGTTATTTCTAGGTATGTACATATTTCTAGGCATGTACAATGTCTACAAAATGCCTTGTCTACCCCCATATATTTTTGAAGGCAACACATGGATAAGGTTTATTGTAGTTCTGGGCATGTACAATGTTTACAAAATGCCTTGTCTACCCCCATAGATTTTTGAAGGCAACACATGGATAAGGTTTATTGTAGGAACAAGCTTATGATGCACTTAGGGTGAAATCATCATACATCTGTTCACTGAGATTAGTGTTTCTAATGGTGTGAGCACCAGCAACCCACCTCTGTGTGCCTGAATTTATCCAGATGCCACTTCATTTTTGAAGCTTTGCTTCTGGGCAGTGTATTTCATCCACCAGTCATTCAAGATGGTCAGCTCTAACCTTTCTTACCTTTCTAAGAAGGAGAAAGCCTAAACTCTCATCTGGCAACAAGAAAATGTGAGCAAACCCGAAATTTCTAGGTTCACTGAGCACTAACAACACATGATCAGGCAGATGCTTTCTGTAACACCTCATCAGAGTCTCACCTCATTCAGATCACAAATGAATGGACCCAAAATATGGATCTATAAAACTTTAGGAACCTTGCCAATCCCATGCACAGATGTCTGCAGATGGTAATAATGGCCAAAGGAAAGATGACAAGATGATAATGTTAGCCAAAAGAAAGATGACAAAGTAATAAAATGTAAGTGTGACATCACCTTTCCAGATGTATAGGAAGGTGGAAAAGATTTCCTACAGACACTGTATATAATGCCTTGTCTTTTTTAAGCATGCAACACAGAACTTGTGCTGATAAAATCAAAAACTTTTTCATAATCAATGGAAGTCACACTGAGAGGTTTTTCATATTCATTCCGTTCTTGCTGGCCTGTCTAGAAAAGGCCATTAGTTCACTATCTCCTAGTAAAACCTGTTTGTTCATATAAATTATTTGAATTCACTGTGCTACCACAGAAAAGATCAATGAAATACAAATATATTAATAATGTGAGCTACATCTCTTTGTATCCTATTACTTTTCTTCTTAAATATATATTCATCTTTTCCTGTAAAACATGACAGAGCCTTAGAAAATCCTCATTTGGCTCCTTCCTTTGTTCATTCCTTTGGAAAGTACTACAGGAGAAAAATGTTTCCAGGCCTTTGCTCCTGCACTTCTTTGTTGTCATCAACAATATGCTGAAGATCTCTTTCACTTTCATACTTGTCTTCAATTTCCATCATTAGTGAATAATAAACAGGCAAAGCCTCATCCTCATATGTGCTGTGCAGAGTTAATGATGTTTTACTATATACCACCAACATCATCACCAGCCTGTAAAGTCCACAACTGGACAACAGAAGAGTATCTTCATGGAGTACATTTCAACTCATACGGGAGAGAAACTGTAAGAGTGCTCAAAGAGCCAAAAGGCCTCCTTCCTGAAGAGTAATTTACCACAACATAGTACTGTTCATACAGGAGAAAAGCCATTTGAATATTCATAGTGCCAGAACACCAACCATCCAGAGATTCAGTTAGATGCACAGGAATACTTGAGAGAAATCACATGACCGTCTAGTGCCAAAAGGCTTTCCCTGATAAGCCATTTTATGCACCAACTTTCAAACAGAAAAGAAGCCACATAATGTTCAATAAGTCAAGCGACATTCTGAAGAAGTGGTGCAGTGCAAAATATGATGGCTCATGTTCACAATGCCAAAAGGCCTTCTCCCAGAAGATTGATTTGGTGGGGCAGAAGAATACTCATACAGGAGTAAACCCGTACAATTGTATATATAATTCTAAAACTCCTTTTCCATGAAGTTTCATTAAATGCAGCAACTAAATGTTCAAACATGAGAAGAGCCACATACATATTCACATTGTCAGAAAAGTACTTAAATGAACCACATGACCATAAATACTAGAGTGAAACCATGTGATTGTTCACAATTCCAAAAGACTTTCTCCCAGAGGAGTACTTTGAGGAGACACAAAAATATTGATTTAAGAGAGAAGCCATACCTGATTTGATTTTGTGGACTTTGTGAAGTGCTAGTAGATGATGATTATTTAGCACTTTTTAGTACAAAAACTTTAAAAATTACATATATGGTCTCTTTTCATGGTGAAACAACCAAAGGTCATCCAGGGACATAGTTTGGTAGAGCACACAATTATGCATACTGTTAAAAAACATTCTTCTGTTTGAATAATTTATTGCAGCAAATGAATGCTCATACAGGTGAGAAGCCATATGAATGTTCTATGGAAGCACATTACTCTTCAGACGAGATAACTAAAAGATATTCAAAATGCCAAAAGATATTATCCAGAAGTTATTTAGTTCATCTTATGAAAGGTTACACATATGAGAAGCCATTTGCACGGCCATTGATAACTCTGGTTAGGGCTTCCGCTTCTAATCTCATCATGCATGCCACAGTTCTTGCCACTGTGAACATCAATGTGACAAGATGCTGCCATGCTAACACTCGTCCAAGGACCATTTTGATATCTCAGTTGCTGACAGAGAAGTCTGGTGGTCCTGAGAAAGTGGAACAGTAAGATGGTAATGGTTAAGAATCTACACGATGGGCCATTTTCCAGAAATGGTCAGAACTGTCACAATCATACATAAAGGTTCATGTAGATGACATGGTACGGCTAAAGAGTACTGAGCTTTATGAGGCTCATCTCTGCTATAATGAAAGAATAAAAAAATCAATCCTGCTACTATGTCAGCAAAGCAACGATTTATACAGCAGCCAATGAACTTGATAAAGGATCTCTTGAGTAAATATGATATCTTTGGTGTGTTCAAGGAGAACAGTGTTAAGTGGTGATGAGTTTTCATTAAAATCGGTGGGCGGGTTTATACTGATACATTAAATTAGTTTTGAGGAAGACAATTACTACATCTGAATAGGAAGAACATTTGTATATACAGTACAAGAGGCCTCCACTGTTGTCAGTGCTGATGTGGGAATGATATCCAAGTGTATATGGTTCAGGATAGGTCAGAAATAAGAGCAACAGAGATTAATAACTTTTGCAGTATAGTTAGAAATAGGAGGATAGATATAATGAATAAGCTAGAAAGTTATGTGGTGTGGAAAAACAATTAGCATGGTACTGGAAGTAGTGCAGCCTTGGGCTACTGAAGCCTTCAGAAAAGTCCACGGTCCAGGGTAACACCAGAACTCTCTCACAGAAACTGGTCCTGGGGTAAATATAAATAAATCACACACACACACACACACACACACACACACACACACACACACTTCTTACATACATACATCAAGAAAACCCTTATAACTCTGCATCTAATTACTCAAAATTTGTGCAAATTCATCATGGCTGTGACAAACCACTGATGGGACACATGCCTCCACTGTACATTATTGTCGATGTAAGTGCCGATTGTAGTGAGACAGTATACACAGTAGCAATAAGTGATTAATAATTCAAAGTAAGCATGTACAGTTTAAATTGTGTTGAGTGAGAAGTGTTGAGCTCCCTACAAATCACCTCATACATGCTACACCACCATCAGCTACTTTGGGGTTGCTTCAAAACTCGAACAAATTTTCAGTACCATAAGTATTTCTGTGTTTGATTCAGTATCTACCCATATTTTGGGGGGATTTTATAATATCTTTAAAAATTAACTAAATCAGTCATAATAATTTCAAGTCCATAAGAAGTTTAATGAATTCTTATAATCCACACATCTTGCACAGATTCTTTTCTATCAACAAACATCACATGTAAGATCATCCTGAAATCTAACCTCTGTGACAAGTGGCTTTGTATTACACAAAAAAGGTGGATATGCAAAACGAAGTGACCCCAATCCAATCAAATGAAAAAAATGAGGGAAGGCTGTTCACTTTAAAGTTAGCTTCCCAAAATGGTTGAAGCCTTCCCTTATTGAGAAATATTTTGCTGCCACTGCTACTTAGTGACATATACATCATTCATTTCATGAATATAATGAAAAAAATTACGTTATTCAGCATAAAAAATGGATATAAGAAGACTCAAGAAGTGACTAAATCACTGGAATATTTTCGGCCACAAGACATCTAGACTTTGCATTCTTGTTACTAACTGGTCTTCAACCAATACACAATTTCTTCAGCATTGTATACCTCACATCCCTCTCAAAATTATTTGCTAAATTCCCATCTGATCCATCTGCCATAATACCAAACAGTTGCTACTCCAAGACTTTCTGACATTAATTGAAATTCATTATCAAACAGTAACATCTAATTTTGTTGAGTTGGGTCTAGTGTCTTAGGACCTGCATTGAACTGTTTCAGTCTGGAACCAGTGCTAGCAGAACAACTCAATCCCTTTAATGCCAATGTCAAATCATCAATAAGAACCACACACCTGTCAAAGCAACAGGTGCAGCAGCCACCAGGCAAGCAGCACCAGCAGTAGCAGCAAGTCCGTACCGTACGCCCTTCCAGACTTTACTTTCGTTGCTGGAGTCTGATGGAGGCATCTTGTTATTTGAAGGGTCATCATCATTGTCCTGAGTCTTCTTGCTTTGCTCATCATTGTCCCGAGTCTTCTTGCTTTGCTCATCATTGTCCTGAGTCTTCCTGCTTTGCTCATCTTCTTCTTTTGGCTGGGAAGAATTACTATGATTAGGTTCAATTTCAAATACGATGATACTGTTATTTACAAAGTAAGGTCACTGTACCATACTCAGGCAAGTGTTTTAAATATATAACATAAACCAATGGTCACAAAAGAGGTAAAGAAATGCAATCAATACTTTGTACTTTTGGGTAATTCTAATGCCTGTGAAGCAGGTATTATTCCATATTGGCTGCATCAAGATATGGACATTTCAGTAATAATGAGTTTGTGGATATATACAAGGAGGTAGATTGCATGATACACAATGACCTGTCTCACTTAATATTTTTTAGTTTCATAAGACAACGTTTCACAGTGCATGTCATTTCGTTTAAACAAGGACCCTATATAGCAATCAGAAAGCATTCCTGTAGAAAAGAATGCTTATCAGGTCAGCACAAAAAGGGACTGTTATGATACGGAATGTATGAGGATGAGTTCCACTATTATTATTTCTTACATAAGGTTAATACATGAGGGCTTCAATGGGTTATCAGTAATTGCTTTTATAATAATAAAGATGATAAAAGCACTGGAGCCAAGGCATATTTGGTTGCTGGTGCTACTGTGGAAGTTTCGTCCTTCCTCCTACAACCTTTCTGAGTCAGGTCTGTTAACACCTGTGGAGCCCTTCATTCTTTTTCTCATATTTTTCTTTTTGCCTGAAAGGGTTGTGATTGTTGTGTTCATGCCATTTTAGTCCCTATATAGCAAATATACACTGATATGTAGAACTAAAAGTTCCAATAAAAAGATCTAAATTCTAATGGAAACCTATCATAATGACAAGAGGAATCAAAGGAGGTACCCTACATACAATAACATAGATGCCAAGATCAGATTTACATCACGGTAAATAACTCCTAGTTAATATTACATTTCACTGGAGCATGTAGGGACCCCATGTTTACATTGGAAACACACATGGCTCAATGGTTCTATATTACTCTAAATTGTACGCCACATGTCCTATACCGTCCATTGTTGCATTCAATGATCTTTATTATTTTATGTGGTTCTATGTTTTCCAAGTCCCCTTAATGTTTACTTGAGTCTTATATTTCCTGAAAACCCCCACATTTAACTGAGTTACCTTATCCTGGGTAGACCAATGTTTCCTTACCAACCCCATATTGTTATGAACAGTCTTATATTGTTTTAGATGGCCCTTTACTCTAAGAAGCCTCAAATTATCCCAAATGAACCTGCAATCATCTAAGGTCCTTTAATGCCCTAAGTGTTACTATGACATGCTGAGTAGCCCTTTGTTGCTGTAAGTAGTTCCATTATAGATAACAGCCACAAGCCAATACATAAATACTTATGAGTGACCCTTTTATTCTTCCAAATGCATCACTCAAATTCCAATAAGCATATCTTATGTGGCTTCTGTAATCCTAACAATAGTTCTGCAGAGCAGTCTCATTCCTATTTGATCTTCACTTACATGGCTGAAGTAGGTGAGATCACAAGATAATTCAATAAAATATCTGAACCACAGAAAATTCTACCTTTAACTCAAGCTAGTTTTCACTCTTCTAAGAGTGAAAACTAGCTTCAGCTGAAATGACATACTATGCACCAAGTGTGGGCATAATTCTTATGTTGCAGCACTAAAAGTAAAGCTAGAAGTTGATGGAAAGAAAGGACTAGTAAGACCACAGTTCACCTGATGGCTGGTGTTCAGCAGGTTCAAAATGACCCAGTTGCAAGGCAGATTCTCTGGTGCAGGTTCCCGGTGCTCCTTCCTGTGCAGCAGAGAACAAGGTAAAGGAACATGTCTGTTGCATATGTGGCAAGATTGACAACTGTTTTAAGTTCAAGTTTTAAGTTCAAAAGATTACTGGCAAGTACTGAATAATATGAACTAAGGTGGACATAGTACATGATCAGAAACATTATAAATAAGAGAGGTTATACTACACACTAGAGTAAAAGGTGGAAACTTGACATATCAAGATAATGTCACTGACACAGTGTACAGTTAAAGACACAGCAGATATAGTCAAACCTGAAGCACATCAGTGTCAATGGCAGATGTGGGTGGGCATGATTTAAAATGGAGGACACAGTGGATACAAAAACAAAATATAGATGAGATCATATGTAAGGGCAAGTGTACAAAAGACAAGATGAAAAAGGAAACACTATAGACTTGGAAGGAAATACTGTAATGGATATGGAAGGTTATATTGAACAGGAAATACAATGCTCAAATAAGGATACATTAGAAAAAAAAGGGCTCCTTACCTGCAGGTGGGACACTGGAAAGCACTGTTACCACTGTTATCACGCATCCTAACAAGGCAGAGCCTGCAGAAGGTGTGACCACAGGCAGGAAGGGCAACTGGCACATGTTGGCTATCATCAAAGCAGCCCTTACACACCAAGCAACGTAGCAGTTCTTTGTCCATTTTCTGCAAAATGTCAGCCATGAAGACTACATAAAACTTACCAACCAATTTGCCCCAACACAAACATGGTTAACTGTGCCTGACACCATAATAGCTCAATAAAAGAGACATACAAGTTGAGTCTACAGGATTTTGTCTTTATTTTGGCAGGAATATACCTTACAAAGACGATAATAAAATCTTGGGAGTTCCAGCACATACTTTATAGCAGGTATTCTTCTAACTGACCTGAAGTACCGTGGTTGGAACTGGGATTCTCACTCCTGCCATTAATGTACATGAATAAATACACTGCCCATCCATGAAGTACTTTCAAGTGAGCCTGTGGCAATAATACTGTTGTGAACCACTTCATCCCACCTGAAATAGTGTTGTGTCCTCCAGCAAAGTTGGCGCCATCTACCAAGCAGTGGCACTACATGACATTCTGGCTTGTCACATGAGAAGTTTAGCTGTTGTTGGAGATGAGAATGCTATGTTGTGCTCCCCAATAATGCTCTAGATCTTTATGTTCTTTCCCTTTTCACACATCTACCACCTACTATGGTTGGAAATACTCACCTTACAAGTGACAAAATAGCTTTTATAATTGCCACTTAAGAAAATTTGTAATATTAACGGTACGAGCTTGAGATCATAACAATGATGGGTAAAGAAACTTAATGATACGGGTAGGCCAGAGAAACCTCTCCATGTACATCGAATGTTCTGAAACATCAAATGGATGCAGATCCACATTTAAGTGCAAAAGAATTAAAAGAAAAAACCTATACTGCTCAGCAATGTGTTAATTAGAACAGTGCAGCATGACTTATTTGAGGAACCTGCAGGCTGCTTCCCAAACTGACTGTAACCCCGAGATAAGGTATCAAAAGTTAAGTTGATTTTTGGAAGAAATATATACAGAGTGAGATATGGCTAAGTTCAGAAGTCTTGTCGGTAATGAGTCCACCGTTTTTGTGACAGGTGGCCATGACAGCACGTGTAGCCAACCAGGCTGTGATCCATTTGACCCCAAGGATACTGCAAGCAAAGTTCCCCGCTTCACCTACGATATGGGACTTTTTCAATCATTTTAGTGTTAGGGACCTTGAAGTGTTGCCGAAGAACGTAACTATAAACAGACATAGTTACTTCAAGCTACTGAGGGACCACCTTCCAGATTCCTTCAAAAAGTGCAAGGCCAAAGCATTTATGCAGAATGGGGCTTCCTGCCACATTGTTAAACTGGTCATTGATTGGCTTAAGGACTGTGCATACAACTTTTCCAGTGACTGGCCTGGGAATTCAGTAGATTTGAATCCAATAAAAGACTTGTGGGAGCAGTACTACCTAAGCTGGTGGCAGCCATTCATGAAATCTGGGTAATTGAGTTCCTGATCATTTCAAGGAGTGTATACAGAGGAAATGGAAACCAAAAGAGTAATAGTTTGTAGTGAATATACAGTTTACATAGTTTCATTTCATATTTGTCCTTGATGGCTGTGACACAGCCCCCTCGTACATGCCTCATTGGCAGGCACTGTATACCTGGACGTGCATTTACAATATGAATGAAAATCATCATTATGCAAACATCTTGATGCAGTGCAGTAATAATTAGATACTTGCTACCAGTACTGCTCTTATAGTTAAAAAATTGCATCTATCTATCTATCTATCTATCTATCTATCTATAAATGTTTGACGCCTGTTCCAACTGGAACTCCCTCAAAAGGGTGGCCATGGCAAACAGAGTCTCTGCAACTAAAGAACTCCAGTGCCACTTCTTAGCCTTTAGTGCCTCTCCCTAACTAAACAGGCCACCAGTAGAGGGCAAGTCTAGTGCAGTGCTTGCAGAGGCTCCTACCTAATGTTCCTAATGACTAATTCTATCTAATGCTCCTACCATTGTGCCAAAAGACAGGGCTAGCGCATTGTGGTCACACAGGAAAATCTAGGGTTATAAAGAATGAGCTGCATAAGTTAAGTGTTGACAAGGAGAGATTGTATGCCTGTGGAAAGAATGCCATTAATACACATGTTAGTGGGGCAGAAAGAAAAGACAGCTACCTAGGTCAGAGGAGTGTAACTTGACAGTCACTAAAGTGCTGACTCACTAAACGGATGTCAGTAACCCTCCCAATACCCTGGCAGGTAGTACTGGTAATATACTTCCTTGGTCATTAGCTCCCTACAAAGTACAACATACAAAAAAGTTGAGTCCAGTAATAATATGGTGGGAGTCTGAATAAGGATAACAGTTTGTAAAATTAAAAATACATTACTGAAATTCACTGTTGGAACATAAAACATGGAAATACATTTTACCAAGTGCCTATCCTCTACAGCCCTTAGTACATGAAGTATATCTGGTCTGGAAGCAAAACAGAAAACAAAAACCCACCCTCTCATCCCCGACACAGCTGCTGTGCCACTTGAAATGAATCTCTAATCTTTTATAATTTTCAAAGTTCTGATACAGTATCACCATACTAAAGTTACTGTATAACTCAAACATTCCATTAAAAGAACAATGCAGTCATTTAATCATACCAGAAAGTCATTTTATGCCAAGAGGCCACGACCTTATGGCTGTTGGTTGACTTAGCCTACAAGCAAAATTAAAAATAATCTCACCATGTACTACCTGTAAACTACAGGCCAGTCTAACTGATGAAAGTGGTCTGAAAAGTTTTGGAAAAGCTATTGAGAGTGCAATAATTATAGAGGAAATAAAGAATCATAAGAACAGAACAAAGATAACAAACCCATGTAATATGCATTCTGTTTCTGATAAAATACCACGGCATCTATCTGTTTACATCCTGCGTCATGTTGTTGGAGCATTTTCCTGAGTGGAACTGGTATATTTCGACTAGAAAACTGAATATTGAGATAAATCTTAATTGCTTGGGAGGATAGGTGAGGTTTTCAGAGTCTGTTGATTTTTTTACCTGTGAATTGCCCTTTTAAAATTAATCAGTTCCACAGATTCCTCAAACACTATTATTGCCTTATTCAATCCCATTCAATTTAAACAATGCAACAGAGCAGTCCTCCACAAGCTCATAAAGCACCTAAAACAAGTAACAATTTCCAAAAGCTATTAGTGATGTGTAGCTAAACTAAAGACAATTACTGAATATTGAACATTTAGATACCTCTTGACAGCTAGTGAGATTAAGTGAGGTTTACATAGGCTTTACAAGTGTTATACCTACTTTTACAAACATTAGTCTCAAAGTTTCCCAAATAATGAAAAATAGATAAGCAAGTTATGGTTTATACTTAAAATATCACGAAACATTACATAAATGGACACACTGTAATCTGCACACATCAAATGCAGTCAAAATAAATTTCTTGTAATATTAAATGCAGTGTTCAAACTTTTTTTCCACAGTGGTGAAAAACTTTCTACTATCATAGTGTTGAAAAGAATGCCACACCAAATGTACTGCCGCCTATGCCCGGAGGAGGAAACTTGTTACTTACACCAGACAACCACACCACCATAATTACATGTAGAGATTCCCCTTATTTCATCTTTAAGTAAACTTTCAAGTAATAGGTTTTCTATCTATTTATATATCTGACGTTCGTTCCCTCTAGGGAACTCCCATCAAGGGGTTGGCAACGGCAAAAGTTTCCACTTATCCCTGTCCTTACATATCTCTCTCACATACACCATTCCATGCATTATTCCACTATTTCTCTCCCTCCTGTATTCCTCCACCCTATTTGCCCATGTTACAGGTGGTTATCCACTCACACCAACCCCTTTAACTGTACTATCATACACTCTCCTTGTCAACTTCCAGTCTTGTATTCTTTCCACATGCACAAACCACCTCAAAGTATTATGTTTCACCCATTCTACCACTCCACAATTCACTCCCATTGCATTCCTTGCCATACCACGTCTCTCATACACCCTTTCATTTCCTTTGTCGTTCCATCTAGTCACATCACATACTCCTCTCAAATAGTTTATATCCACAGCCTGGATTCTTGGCCTCTGTGCCTCATT